>VZTR01020086.1:368162-378590 GCA_013400775.1 Chaetops frenatus | reverse complement strand
TCCCGTGCCCCGCGATCCCCGCGCTTCCCTCCCTCGCTCATGAGCTGCCTGGGGAAAAGGGGGGTTTCGTCTCCTCTCCCCCAAGTTGACCCCGAGGACCAGGCTTTGCCCGCTTGCCGTGCCGGGCACTAACAAAAGGCTGACGGGGGTGTGAGGATGCACGAAGAGGGTCTCAGCATCACCAGAAGGACCACGGGGGCGCGGCGCCTTTCCCTGGCTGGGGGTTCGCCCGAAGCTGCCCGCCACGTTTATCCCATCGCACTCGCCCCTAGCAGAAGGCTAGCTCAAGTTTAGGGCTGGAAACAAACAGATTTCCCCCTTCCCCGTCCCTCCCGCCACCCCGAGCATGGCTTTAGGAGCTGCTTTCCCCACCAACCACGGGCTGCGTGTCCAGACATCAGAGCCCCGCGCTCCCCTCATCTCTGCTCTCCTCTACAAAGGACCGCTCAGCCCTGCCCTCCTCCTGTGGCACTTGTTCCACAGCAGCACCGAATCCCCTGTGCCTGTCCCGTCTCCTTCCCGAGGCCCAGCCGGGGTGAATCGCCCCCGTTCCCGTAGCAGGGCCGGCAGAAATCCCGGCTTCCCGGCAGAAATCCCGGCTTCGCGAGGCGCTGGCGGTGCCTCCACGGGTCACTGCCTGCATTGTGCCTCGGCGCTCCCGTTTCCTCGGGGGGAACCCGGCCGGATTTCTCTGCTGCCTAAGGAATGCTGCTCTGCTAAAGGAACAGGGTTTGGGGTTGTGTTTCTCGCCCCCAGACTCATGGCTGGGATAAAGCGATCTCACACGAGCCATTTTAGACACACAGAAGACCAGACACTGCAGATTTATACTGAGGATAACTCAGGTTTGAGCAGCAGCAGTGTCTCCTGTTCTGGTGGGGTTTGTCTTAATTCTGAAGCTCACGTGTCTCATTTCCACTTTGTTTTTTTCCCCTTCCTGCACATCTGCTGCCTGTTCTGTTTACCCCCGAGCTGCAGGGCTAAGTCAGAAGCCTCAGGCAGGTCAAGCTAAACAGATGTGAAGTCCTTCATTCGGGACCGACCTGGATGGACTCCTCCATCAGCACGTGTGCACAAGCCTTGCCTGCTCGGGTTCTCCCTGCCCCCAGCAGCTGTGTTTGCTCCACACCTAAGACAAGGGCATCCCTGGGTGGGAGGAGGGCTCCCCAGGACAAACACACACCAGTTCTGTGTCCAGCTCTGCCCTGAAGATTCTCTTTGCAAGTGTCCTGGTTGCTGGTTACTGATCACACAATGCTCGTTGGGGAATTAACCTGTGGTTCCTCCTGCCCTCCTGTTTTCCATATAGAACATTACACAAAGAGTGTCAGAAAAACCTCAATCCATAGTTTGGGCAAGCAACTTCCTAACTCACTTCCTTCCTAACTGCCTTCAATGCCTCTGAAAACCCTGATGATAGACATGTCTCATGTTCGCTGCCTGTTACTCCCTCCTCCCCCTTCACAGTTTTCCATCCTTTCCACCAGCTTGTCCCAGGATAAGTGCATTATCCTGCTTGCAGGGGATGACCTAACTGACTTGGACCAAGTGTTTTGTAATGATGTGCAGCACTGGCCTGTGAACTTTCTTGTCATGGCAGGATTATGTGCAGAACTTGGTAGCTCTCCCCTGGCTTCTGTTCACTGGTTTCCTAATTTGCTTTTCATCTGTGCCTCATTATACGTCCAGATTTGTGTTACTTATCTGCTGCGGCATCTTTAACAAGCTTCCATTTCCCCACTGATTACTGTTCTCCCTGATCCCTTAAAAATTATTGCTTGTTTTACCTCAGGATACCTCCTTCCCCCATGAAAAACTCTCAGATATACTGTTTCAGCTTTTCTAGGGAAAATTTGGGTTTGTGTCTGCTTCCAATATTGAATCTCTCAGATTCTAGCCTACAGACTATCTAGTCTACCCAAACAGCGTAAAACAATGACAGGATGAGAAATAGCTTGATGGAAACACCACTTCTTTTGTAAAACATCAGGGCGTAATTGCAGCTGCTATTGTTGTTTTCTTTTTTTCTCAGGGCTCTGAGAAAAAAAAAAAACAAACCTCTATTCTGAGGGTAGAGTGTATCACCACAGCTTTAGTCAAGAGAATGAGATGGGGAACCCAAACCAGGGGCGTTGAACACGGTCATCCATTCCCAGATAATAATCTGCCATTCATTCCAGGCATTCAGACATCTGAAGCTACTTAGTATTTCACTGAGTGGTGTGGTTTGCTGTAGAGAGAAGCCCTTAAGTAAAGGGATCGTGGAAACTTTTTGGTAGGGGACAGGCAGCTAGCAGCCTCGGAAAAGCTCTGGGAAGAATTTATTTCATTTTCAGCTGCCGTTTCGAGCTGTCTTACACGCTCAGACAGGGTCGAGCAGAACATTTTACGACGGCTACTGTGCCCTTCAGTGGCGGGCCAGCCCCCAAGGCTGCAGCGAGAGCCTTCCCGCCCCTCCCAGCTCTCTATTAGGGAGGCATGTTTGCTGTCTTCCCGCCCCCCGACAGCTTTTTTTTTTCCCCAGGAGCCAGGCTCTAATGAATCTCAAGATTAGGCACAACAATAAGCAACACGGGGGACTGGGCCGCCGAGGACACGGTAATTGCAGTTATTCCCAGGTTTCTGGGAAACCCAGCGCAGCCCGGAGCTGATCCAGGGCAGGGCAGAGAGAGGCAGCAGAGAATTCATTTCATCCCTTTCAACTCTTCAGAAAGGCCGCCTGGAAACCCGATAGGATGTCAGGCCAGGCCCACCCTTCTCTGCAGGGCTGAAAGGTTTTTTTGCTTGTGGCAGCGCCTTTGTTGGGCAGGGGGGAGAGGGGAAGCAGCTGCGGGGCCTTCGTTTTGGCAGAAAGAGCTTTCAGTAACGCTGGCTCAGAGAGTGATGCTCCTTTGATACTGGCAAATCTGGAGACAGGCATTTTACCCTGGAAAAGTTCCCTGCAGGCTGGGGTTCGCAGAGCAGCCCTCACACGGCCTCCAGCACAGGTGTGGAGGCACAGGAATTCCTTGGTTGGCCTCAGAGAGGAAAAGCTGCAGCTCTGTAGCCACCAGCTGCCAAACCACAAGCACCTCGGGGGAAATTCTTGTGGGGAGCACCTGGCTGAGCTGGAATATGGTCTGTCTTTTCTAGGGATGGAAATTCTCATCACCTAAGGAGTCGTACCTGGCCCTCTCACCTCCTTCAGGCAGAGCCCTTGGCCAAGGCCAGGCAGAGCCAGCCTTATCAAGGCTGGATCCATGTGCATCTCCTGTGCTCTGGTGTTTCTAGCCTGCTCCTTTTCCCCAATTCTGCAGCAGAGTGCAAATTAGAGCAGCTCCAGCATCATCTCCCATAACCAGGGCAGTGCAAAAGAGTTCAAAATCCAGCCCCTTTGATTTCTCCCTCTGGGAGGAGTAGGTGGGGAAGGGGATTTATCTATTGGGATTTGTCGAGAAGCTTGGGAAACTGAAGCTAGGAGTTAATCTAATCTGGAGTCTGTCCCACAGTCCTTAATTTATTATCTGGATGTTTGGAAAAATACATATATCTTCAATTAAAAACAAGAACCATTTGTGTCTCGTGGTCAATGCAGATTTATTTCTGACAACACAATAAATTCAGCACAGATTGGAACCAGCTGCCCCAGCTCTAAATACCTGAAGTTTCCACTCCTAATCCAGGCCTAGGACTCGGATACAGTCGTGCCCTATGGGACATGGCCAAGGGGACAGCTCAGCATTGTCCTTGGCTTACACAAGAAAATAAATGCTCCTAGGGAAGGTCTGGCAAGGGAGCTTGGTCATGGAAAACCTGAGAGCCAAATCAATCTCCTTAAAAAGTGATGGATTCCTCCAGTGCAGAGAGGAAGCAGGAACAGGGATTATGGATATGGGGGGAACACTTGTTCTATTAAAAGAACAAGTCTCCCTGACTGGCATCTTTCAATAAATCTTCACCTGGGCTCCTGTCAGTGAGGTGCAGTGCAGAGATGTGTCCTATTCTGTCTGTGAGAAAGAAGCTCACAGAGGCAGGGATGCTGGTCTCCCCCAAACCCCAGCTGTGCCCCCCCCTCCCATGCCTGACCTCCTCTCATCCAGGCAGAACACCCCAAGAGCAGGAACCCTAAAAAGGAGCCTGCAACTCCTCACCGTTCCAAATGCACAAACCCTGCTTCACATCCAGGGGTAGAGGAACAGAACTATTTCACTTCACCTGTTCTCCTTCTGCCCCATCTCATGTGTTTGGATCACAAGATCCTCAGGGCAGGACTACCTTGTGGGTTACAGCTACACAGATTTTTATTGCCATTTGGGGGAAAGCTGTGCAAATATTGCAGCTTTTGGTCCATGTGCCTCCCGTCCAGGTAGCCCATGGACTCAGGGAAGGGGTAAGACAGCAGCTTGGGTTTTTCCCCCAGCTATGGCAGAATCGGTTTTGTTCTGAGCTCGCCACTCAGATACCAAATAAATTGCTGGAATTCTCCTTTCTGACAGTTGTGAAGAGCTCTTCTACCTCAGCCTCGAAATGTTTATCACAAAGACGCATAGGAGTTGTCAGGGAAAGATTTTAGCTGAAAATACCTAACAATGAGAGACTTTTGGTTTGTTTCCTTTGTAAATGTGGAAGTCAGAATTTCCATTTACAGTCTGATAATATACAGTGAGACAAAAATTCTCATAGGAAATTGGTTGAGATGATCGTTTGGACAGAAAAAGGTGTTTTTGAAAACACGTCTGTTTCTTTTAATTTTGTTTTCCTAATCAGCAGCTCGGCTGCTGGCCATGGCATTTGGTCCCTGTCAGGCAAGTCAGCTCCAGCCAGAACAGTGAAGTACAACAAGGAATTCTGTGGTATTGTTCTTGAAATCAACTATTGCAATCACTAGAGAGGCAAAGCACCAGGTAACACGGTGCTTTTTTTTTTTGCAGCAGATTTCTTGCAATGTTCTCTGGCCATAAAGAAGATGCACATTTCAACCATTTAAGTTACAATTTAAAAACATTTGCATAAACCAGCTGCATCTCCTCTGCCCAGAGGCTGTTCTGTTGGCAGGCACTGAGGAAACACAAGTTCTCAGGCAGGAATTACACTACAAAATGAAGAGCACTTTGGCTTTATTACACCATGAAAGAGCATAAAGCCAAGAGACAGCCCAAATAGTGAGCAGAGCACATTTAGTGATGAGCAATCTCTGCTGAGTTTTCTCTCACATTTATCAGTTCTGCTTTGCAGAAGGTTGTTTACAACAGCACCATCAGCCACTAAAACCAGCGTGTTTTGCTGAGAGTAGCACTGATAAAACTTCCCTGAGCCCTTGCTTTAACACAGCATACTTCACAGATGTCACACACACACACAAAGTATTAATTTTCGTCCATTAATATTTAAACACTTGGCATTTTAGCTGGATAAATCCCTTCCAGTCACTGTCCTGTGCTAAACTCCTGGCTGCATTCAACACTACTCACAGCTGTGTTTCAGTAAACAGCAGATTAGTTCTTGCACAGGCAAGTTTGCCAAAGTCCCTGAGAGCTTTTAGACCGTCAGACACTAAGCAGGAAAATAATGGAACACTGGACACTGCCAGGAAAAAAAAAAAAAAAAAAAAACAAAAAAACAAAACAACTAAACCACAGAATTGCTTACCTGCTGGGAATTGTGGAGGCACAGCCAACAGCAGCCTGCTGCAAGGACCACGCTGGGGCCAGAGGAGCTCAGGTTTGCCAAATTTAAAGGCTGAGCCCCAGCAAGGTGTGCTGGGAAAGGGAGCATTCCTCTTCTGAGCGTAGTGGGGAGAGGCTCTGGTTCTGAAGATCTCTTGAAAATTACTTTTGTGAGGGTTGGGGGATGAGGAGCCTGGATCTGAGCTGCTTTAGTCACAAAGGGAAGGTTACTCATGGAAATGCAGCCCCAAGGATTGACACCTGTGTACTCGCAGCTTCCCTGCACGGCCAAGAACTGCAGCTCTTCCTCTGCTCTCCTGAGCCAGGCTCTGCTGCTCTGCCTCAGCCAGGCTGGCAGTGATGCTGTGGGGCCAGGCTGCAGCTGCTGTTACAGCCACACACGTCCAGCCCTACAGCCCTTCTGTATCCCTTCTGTAGCCCATGAGGTCCCTGCTTCCCATGCAGAACTCAGGCTTGGAGGGAAGCCTTCATTTTGAGAGGTGATCCCAGTGTGGTCACACAGGATCAGATCCTGGCACTTTTGTCCCACTGTTGCCTGTTCAGGAGGCATCCAGGTGACAGGACAGCTGCCTTTTGGTGGTGAGGAGACAGGCTCCCCAGCTAACAATGCCCTGTTTCTGTCAGGACAGTAGTGAGGCAGCAGATGGAGCTGGCACCTGGGACGAAGAAGTCACCAAGTGGTGGGGAGAGTGGAGCTCCTGGTCCACCTGCTCCCGGTCCTGTGGAGGGGGTGTGATGTCCCGGGAGAGGCACTGCTTGAGACAAAGGTGAGTTGTGGCCCAGCCTGAGCCCTTGCACAGGGAAATGGGGTGCCTCAGACCTGTGTTTTGGGGCTGAACCTCCTGGGTTTGCAGGGTTGGCCATTTCCCCATCTGTGGGCTCTGGGAAAGGAAGGCAGCCGTAGTCTGTGGGCAGTGGTGGGGAAGGGTGACAGGAGAAGCACACTGCAGCTTCGGGTTCCCTGAACATGTCACCCACTCAGCTTGACTTATCTGATGGGGAGCAAGGGCTTGGTCCTTTCTTAGAGTCCTGGAGATAATGGGGTTGTGGGCTGGAGAAGGCTGGCTCTGTTCCTCTTCCCCTTTCCTTCACAAACCCTCATTGCCATGACTGCTCTGACCAGCCTAGCCCTGATTTGTGGCCAGTTCCTATGCTCAGGATGTGGGCACATATTGCCAGACACCTTATGGGGACTTGATTTACTCCTGGCAGCAGCCAGCTCAGCCACATCTCAGCAATTTCCCCTCTTTACTCCCTGCAGAGCTGGCAAGTTTTTCCCCCTCTGTCATCTGACAGCATCTGCATTTGTCCCCTATGGCTGCTACAGTCCTGTAGTCCAGATTGGGTTTGTGGGAGTGGGGAGAGCAGGGGAACTGCTGTCATAATTTTAGGATCAGAAAGTTTTGAAGTTTGAAGTTTAGATATAGAAGTAGTTATAGGATAAAGTAAAAAGTTTAAATGTAGTAACATATAATTCTATGTCAGTTACATGATCGGGTGAAAAAACCCGCAATGTGGCAGAAGATTAATTGACTACTGGTTTAGAAATGAAAATATGTGTACGTGGCAATTATCTGTTGGCCAATTAACCTTTAAAAGACCTTGTAACCCATAGTCTTGTGATCATTCTCCATGTAATGTTGGACCTCTACTAGTCTCTGTGAGGGAGTTGCCAAATCTCCAGGGAGACTGGAACAATAAATCAAATCACGAAGGAGTGATCCTGTCTCATCCTGACCATCCCAACAAACTGCAGCTGCCTGAACTCCTGCTGTCCTCTCTGGGCTACCTTGCCACCAGTTCCCCCTCCTCCTCCTCCTCCTCCAGCAGCTCCATAACCTGCTACTCCAGGCTGCTGGGATGTTGATGAGAGCGGGCGTCCTGCAGCACAGCGAGCTTTCCCTTCTGCGTGAATGCACTCCTGAGCAGAGCAAGCTCCCACCAGGGCCCCCGGCCTGCCCTGCTTCCTGCAGCAGAAAACTTCTTTCATGTGAGCTGCTCGACAGCATGGTGAAGGTCCAGATGAGCTGCAGGACCTTCCCTCTGGCTGTGGCCTCCCTGGATGCCTCTGCTGCTGCTCCTCTGCTCCAGCACCCTGGGAAAGCAGCGGGGAAGGAGCCTGGGGCTGTCCCACACCTCTAGAGCCAGAGCAGCCCCTCTGCTCTTTTGCCTGCTTTCAGAAGGGAGATTTTTCTCTCCATTTGGTGCCAGCTCTACCCTTGACTCCACAGCTGGGGAGGGAAAGGTTTGCCGTGGTGTTTTAGTCCAGGGATCAAATCCGAATTAAAATAAGAGAAATCCCATCATAAAACTCAGCCCAAAGGTTTCTGCAGCTTTAAGGTGAATGGCTTAGGTGTGAGCCAGGTATGGCCACAAAACAATTTCTGCCTGAATCTGTAGGAAGTCTCTGCTTCTGAAAGGCATGGCACCTTTGAAGTCTTACTGCAAATTTAGGCTCTGCCTGTGTCATGTGAAGCATTGCTCTGGAGGGACAGCTGCAGTACCTCCAGCCAGTCCAGCCTGAATACGCTCATGGTGCTCCTTGTATCCTCAGTTTCCAGAGCTGTTAACTCACTGTCTGCTGCAGATCTTCACCCATTGCCTGAATTATTTTGCAGATCATTACTGCACTGTCTTAACCTGTGGTCTCAGCCATTCTCCATACCTCTTCACAGCTTTCAAGATTTTTTTTTTTCTGTCTTTGCATCAGTCCAGTATCTTCTGGATAACTCACGCTGGCCAGAGAGAAAGCTTCAAGTGTTGAGGAATTCCTGTGGTTTTGGTTTATCACCTGTACCAAGCCTTCCCTGATAATCTGTTGGGGTGGCCAGTCCCCCTGATAGGCACCATCTCACTGCTTATTGCATAGTGGATTCTGAAATCAACTCCCCCAGTCACTGCAAATCCTGGGCACACCCACAGGAGTGAAGGACCATCAGGTTTTGTTGTCTTTTGGTCACATCAGCCCTTTTGGAGCTCAGAGGTAAAGGGACACAGGGGTGGCAATACTGCAGCTGCTCCCTGCCTGCTCAGCCTACCCCAAAAGAAGAACAGCCTAAAATCACAGCCCACCTAAAAGCACTGAAGATGTGTTTCAGAGGAGATGTTGGCCAGTCTAGATCCAGAAAGCTCTGCTCTGATGAAACACCTGCCTTGTTTCTCCCACTGAAGTCAGGCCTGACTCCTGTGTCATCCTCAGTACCTGGGTACTCCCCGGACCTCCAGCTCACGTCTGGAAACTTCTGCTTTGCAGGCTCCAGATGGCCCAGGGAATGAACAGCACCATGTGTGTTGGTCAGGCCAAGCACTACCAACTGTGCCAGCAGCAGGTGAGAAACCACTTCCAGTTCTGACTGGTCCTCACTGGGGGGTGTGGGACTCAGGGGGTCCTACTTGGAGCTGCAGAATAACCAGCACTTGGGGTGGGGCTGCTCCCTCAGAGGATGGAGACAAGGGATATGATCCACTCCAGGGGATGGTGGATAGTGTGCCTTTGAGGATGTGGGAGATGGGCTCTACTCTTTGGGACTGGGAGATGGGGCAAAAGGATGTAAAAGCATATTTGTTGTGGGGTGAGGGGAGGAATGAAGTTTTTCCAGCTTTTCCCTTTGCTGGGAGGAATTTTTTCAGGGCTGTTAAATGCAGCTGTTTGAGAGGCCTTTGGCAATGAAGGCCTGGCCTTTTTGCCTCTGTTAGGGGACCTCCAAGCCCATCACCAATTCCTTCCAGGGAATGGACAGGTCATTTTCATCCTGCAAGAATGCAGCAGGGACAAGCAGCTGTCTCAACAATGGCTGTGAGACAGGGAGCTTTTTGATTGCATTTATTCCCTCCTTAGCCCTGCCCAGCCAACACAGCAAGCTTCAAACAGCAGCAGTGCTCCAGTTTCAATGCCAAAGCCTTTGGGAAGCGCTACTACCACTGGATGCCCCTCTATCCAGGTGGGTGTTCACAACTTCACACAAAGGGGTGTGGGTCAGAAAACACCCACAGGATCTTCTCAGGCACAGAAAATCCTAGGGGACAAGGGATGGATGCTCCTGGCTGGTCTGGGTTGTTCTGAGCAGGATGCTCATCCATTTCCTACACAGTGACTTCACATGGGTGTCCAGTTGTCGCTTGAGGCCCAGCCTGAGTCTACCTAAGATATTACCCTGTTTCTGGACTTACCTGTTTTTCCATTAGCTGCCAAGGGGACATGGAACATCTGCACCTCCAGCTGCTCAGGTGAACAGGGCATAGCTGGCCACAGCCCCACACAGTCAGTGCCCCTCTTACAGCCCTTTTTTGCTTTTGTGCATTTATGTGTTGTAGCGGTTTCACATTCACCTGCTCGCCTGCTCACACCAGGCGAGAGTGTAGCGTAGTGATTTTATGAGAATAAGGATTAAGAGAAATGCAAAACAGGCCTAAACTTCAAAGATAAAAATAGTTTATTAACAAAAAAAAACAACAGAATCAAAATCAACCCCCAGGTGGTTTCTTCTTCCTCCCCCCAGCCCCTCACCCATGATGGTTCCTTTCTCCCACCTCATTTATCTTCCTTTACCACCATCCTTCTCACCAACAACACAGAGAAACAAACTTAGAAAACCCCTGGTCAATTTACCACTCTTGAAATAGGCTTTCATCAGTCCAACTGGAAGAAGAGTCTCTCTTGTCTCACCATGGAGATTTTTTCCCACAAGACGCATAAGTCTCTTGTAGAATCCATATCACTGTGAACTCCCGCCCAGAAAGGATATTAGTTCACATGTGACAC
>VZTR01020086.1:281430-367590 GCA_013400775.1 Chaetops frenatus | reverse complement strand
GGGGGGGGGGAACCCGGCAGGGCCCCCCGGCCGCAGCCCCGGCACAGCCTGGGGAGCGGCCGGCCCGGGCCATGCCGGAGTTACCTTCCACGCGGGCGGAAGTCGAAGAGGGCTTCCAACTTCCCACTCCTAAAAAAATGTAAGCTTCGCAAAGACGCCTCTAATTTCAAGTGGCTACATGAAGTGCCCATCTTAAAATTAGCCAATCCGTGGGCTCCTCACCTCTGCTGGAAACTGTCCCGGCGGAAGTAGGAAAACAAAGAACCCCCCCCCAGGAAGGAGAAAAATAAAGTTGTTGTCCTTTAAACCACAACATGTGTGGCCTGGGATCTGCTGATGCACATTCCCATGTCGGGCACAGCGATGGCATTACAAGGGCATGGCAAGGAAGAGGGTGTGCCAGGCAGAAGCATTCCTGCTTAGCACAGTCCCCAGAGCAGCCTCACACTGTGACCCCTTCACCGCTGTAAAATCTTGGGGTGGCCTCGGGGTGTCATTGCGAGTAGCAGGAACATCCAAGGTGACATCAAACCATCAGCAGGGATGAGGGGAAGGTCCCCTTCCTCACTGCCCATCTCTGGGCACCTTGACCTGCCTGGTGACCCTCTGCCTCTGTCCCTGCAGATGACTACACCAGCATCTCCAACAAGCCGTGCGACCTCCAGTGCACCACCCGCAGTGGAGAGAGGCAGCTGATGGCCCGAGCACAGGACGGGACCTCCTGCAAGGACAGGACCTTTCAAGGGGTCTGCATCAATGGGAAGTGTGAGGTGAGGCTCTGGGAGGAACAAGTTGAGAATTTGGGGTTGTAATTGCACGGCTGGGCCTCCTGGTCGTCACAAAGCCAAGGGGTCCCAGCAGAGAACTGAAACAGAGGCCTCACATAGGATTAATTCATTACAACCCCCCAGAACCTCCTCAAAAGAGCACAGTGGCATTTCCTGGGAAAGATCCTGCCATGTGGAGAGAAGTTGGCCCCAGGAAACCCTCTCTTGTTTTGTCCTTTGCAGCCAGTTGGGTGTGATGGGAGCCTGTACTCGGCCCGGACGATGGACAGATGCAGGGTGTGTGGAGGGGACGGCAGCACTTGCCACCGTGTCTCGGGCACCTTCCGAAAGGCAATCTCACAGATAGGTACTCCCTGCTACCAGTCTGGAGACTTCACCTGCTACTTCTTACCACCAACTGGCATGGAGGGGGACTGGCTTGCATGTGGGTAGGAGCTTTCCCAGCTGCTTGGTGGAGAGAGCTGGGGAGTGCCACTGGTCCCGCTTAAATACCTGTGTTTCGTCCTTCTCACTTAATCATCAGAGGAGATTGGTTTGATGTGCTCTATATTAGGCTGGTAAGGTTTCCCTTCACCTGTTTAGAATAGGAAGCAGCTGGGGATCTATTTGTTCCTATTGATTCTGGCATCTCGCCCACCTCAGATAATGTGAAGGGATCAATGAATCTTCTTTTATTTGTGCTACGTGTTCATTTGAAACTTAAGCTATGATGAGGGTCACGGCATTTTTTTTCAGCCTGCACTTAATCTCCTGCTTTCCCCAGTGCTGTGGCTGGCACAGCTGAGGGACAGTCCCCCTCTGAAATCAGGCTGAGATTCATCCCTGCAGCCTGATGGCTCAGTCCTCCAACCACAGGAGGAGTGGACTGTGGTGTGCTCATTAGTAATTAATGAGCTGTGGTTTGAGGATGCTTTGGAACAACATTTCACACTGTTTTTGTTTCACTAGTTTGCCTCACTCCCTACAAACACCAGCCTAGAAAAGCAGTCAGGCCCCTTTCCAGGGCAGGGGTAATGGTGTTACCCCCTGTTGCAGGATGGGTACAGCTTTGGCCCCCCATTCCAGCCCTCATAACATCTTACAGAACAGACAAGACCTGCGTTTCCAGCAGGAAAGACAAACTGCCAAACCACACAACTTTAAGAGCCTCTTATTTCCTCTCCCTTTAAAGGTCAATCTTTATGTTACTCCCGAGACAAATTCCATGGAGTCAGGAGCTGAGGGGACCTACGGTCTTTTTCCACCCTCTGTTCAGCATCAGCCCTGATCGCTACTAAGCTTTTTTTCTGTGCTCTTGCCAGAAAGAGTGTGAAAGCACATTCATCCACACGCCCAAAGCCAGACTGTTTCATTGTGCAGTTCCTTCCAAACCCAGCAGTGGTCAGACTGACATCCATAATGGTGATCTGTAATGGGGTTTCAGAGGAGATCTGGGATCAGAGCTCACAGACTGGTGCAATGTGCATTTAGGTCCTTGGCACCCTGCTCCTGAAGGGCAGTGCTGCCTCCCTACAAACACACTGGTCCCATGAGCTGCTTTTCCCAGCCAGACCTTTTTATTCTGTCCTGGGGGTCTCCTCACACTCTGTTCTGTTCCTCAGGTTACGTGTTCATCACCAACATCCCTGCTGGTGCCACGGACATCCTCATCATTGAGCGCAGGAAAACAGAAAACATCCTAGGTGAGCAGGGGAGCTGGATGGGTGTGGAGACCACAGCTCAGCTGGGGAGGTGGAAGGAGGCTCCCATCTATATTGTGAGAGAGCTACTGAGAGTATTTCCCCCAGGGTAGCACATGGGTGCTTCATCCCTCCAAAAACCAAGGCTACCACGATGCCTTGTATTTTAACTTTCATATTTTTAAATCCTGTAGTGCTTAGTGTCTAATTCTGAAGTGTCCTGGAACTTGGGAGCTGCTGTTCTCTCATGTTAAGATAGATCTAACAAAGCCTTTCCAAGCCTGCTCTCCAAGGACACCCAGACTGTCCTAGGCTCAAAATGTGTAAACCAACACCTTGAGAAGGGAGGTAAGCTGGGGGAAATTACATCATTAGCTAAAGTTTTAATTGGCGAGTTTATGCTGATATGCAAATGGACCAAAACCTATAACAGTGTGAAGAACTTGTGACCCGGGGCCCATCTTGGGGTCCAGTGTGAGCAGCCTCTGGCTCCCCAGGGTGTGCCTTTGAAGGCCTTTCAAACCAATATCCACTTTTATTGCCTTACTCCTGTCTAGTCTCTGTTTCTAGGGAGCCACTTCAGGCATCAACCACATCTCCAGTGGCAGGAGAGACACTTGGAACCCAAGTTTGCTATGGGCAGGGCCTGGGGTTCTGTTTCTGCTGGGCTTTTCTCATTTGTGGGCCCTATGCTTTCCTCAGTGCCAGCGTTCTGCAGAATGTCCATTTCTCTGTCTCCTCTCTCTCTGAAGCACTTGCAGATGAATCTGGGCATTTCTTCTTCAACGGCAACTCGGCCATTGACAACCCTCAGAACTTCAGGGTGGCCGGCACCATCTTCAAGTACCGGCGGCCCTCGAGCCTGAACTCGGATGGGCTGGAGTACATCATAGCTCACGGGCCCACTAACCACTCTCTGAATGCCATGGTATGTGAGGAGCCAGTTTTAGGGTTTCCTGTCTTGCCTGCCTCCCTCAGATAACAGGAATACAGCCTGGTTCCCAAGCCAAACCTGCATGTGTAGATGGGCTGAGGGAGCCAGACAGGTGGGGGGAGGGGGCTTTCCTTTTGGATTTATGAGGAGGATGCTGTCTTCTCTTAACAACCATCACCAAATGGATGTGGCTAGAAAAGGCCTTTGGGAAATTCATACCCTTAAAATAAAAGCAGTTTTGTTTTCTTTCCCTGTTTCCTCCAGTACTACAACTTTAATGGGAAAATGCCTCACATAACTTATGACTACACTGTCCCACGGACACCACCTCTCCAAACTGCAGCCCCTGCTCTTGCCAGGCCTCTCTATCACCACCTACCAGAGACCAGCCAGAGCCATCCCAGTCCAGACAACTCCAGAGCTGCCGAGGACTTCAATGCCACGTGGCTCTCCCTGTCACCAGATGACACCAGTGAACAGCTTCCTCTAAGGGAAGGGCAAGAAGATTTAGACTTTGGTCCCTCGCACTTCTTCCAGACCAACTCTACCAGTCAGACCCGGGACTGGGGCTGGGAACAAAGTGAAGAGAAGGAGAAATACAGCTTTCAGATCAGACAGGTCTACCATGCAAACACAGCAGGAGAGGGGGAGGAGGAGGAAGCAGCAGCAGCTGGTGGAGAAACAGAGTTGGGTTTGTTGCTTTGTTCTTCCTTCCCCCGTTTTATTGACTGAAAGCAGACATTCTGCAGTGGTTTTCTTGAAATCTAAGCTGGCTTTAGCATCAGGGTGGATTGGAGAGAAGGGTGGTTAATAGTGGGGTGGAGACTGTCAGGGAGCAGCAAGGGCCAGTAGCTCTGGGAGGGAAGGGGAGGTGTTAGGTGATAGGTTGGACTTGGTGATCTCAAAGGTCTTCTCCAACCTAGTTCATTCTGTGATTCTGTAATACAGGTTAGGCAGGGCACTCACTCAGTGCCTGAGCTTGGCAGGCAGGGCAGTGACAGCACACCAGGGGACAGCAAGGGGACAAATCAAATCTGAGGTCGATCTGGGAGGGCCAAACAAAATTTCTGGAACAAAGAACACCTGCAGCATTGTGCAGCCCAGGACTGAAGGCCCAGACTGGAACTTAAACGGGGCTCCAGAGCAGTGGGCAGAGAGAGGGGGTTGGTCAGGGTAATTAAAGCCTGTTGATGCTCCCTGGTAGAAATTTTTTATTTTTAGGCCGAACACTGAACGTTTTTTGCCTCATTAAATGCCACACACTGAAGTACAAGCCATCCCACATAGTTAAAGCATGTATTTTTCTTCCAGCTCTCAGGTTCAACCAAATCTCCATCAGCACAGCTGTGCCCTACAGCATGAGGAGGGCTGAGCTGTCGGAGAACAGCCGTGTGACATCCTCCAGGCTCCGTCTCTTCAGGCGCCTCTGTCACCGAGACCCTCACAACGCTGCCTTTTGCAGGGAGCTGCAGCCCCTGGCAGCCAGGCTGGCCCCCAGCAACTCCACACTCTGGGCTGGGGCAGCTGCCCGCTGGCCACAGGGCCTCCACAAAGCCCTGGCTCGCAAGAACTCGCTGGAGGACTTGAAGCTGGAGGCGTTTGCTGGGAGTCAGGGGGAAGCAGCCAACCACGGCGTGGTGGCACCTGTGGAGAGCCCTGTGCTCGGGGCCAGCCCGACTGCCAACATCAGCCAGGCAGAGCCTCTGCGAGCCCCTGGCACTGAAAGGTGGCACCTGGTTTCCTGGGCAAAACAGAGCATGGGGTGGCTGGGGAGGGAGGGCCAAGGCAGTCTTCTGGGAGTCTCCCTGCTGTCCTTGATGTCCCTGTTCACCAGTGCTTCCTCCAAAGGCTGATTGTTACAATTGAGGCCCGACATGGAGTGACACGGGTGCTGAAGAACCTGGTGTGGTGGTAAAGGAGGCCAGGAATCCATAGCATGTCACATATACACATTTGCCACCATGTCACGCCCCTCCTGTCGGCACATAAGCTTCTGAAGCTTCTGTAAACGTTTGACAGGAGACTGAGGACCAGCTTTTAAATATTTCTGGCAAGCCACATATGAACTCTCCTCACCACATTTTATGGTATGAGAGGGACCTTGCTTGAGCTTCCCTTTCCAACCCAAATCATGCCTCAAGGCGAGGTACAAGCTGAGGCTGAGGGCACCCACATGGCTGACAAACCATGACGTACACAAGACTCACTATGACGATGCTTCCTCCTTGCTGGTTGAATTCGGGAGGTGGATCGAGGCTTTACACTCTCTGTTCATCAGTGGTCTGCCTTGCCCAAGGTGGGGAAAATGGAAAGCAGAAACACTGGCTGTCTTCCCATCTTCAAAGAAAGCAAGGAGTAATTTCCCTGTATTTCATGCTTGCATTTTTTCTTCATTTTTAGCTCACACCACCTCCTTTTTCCACAGCAATGAGTTTGATGTGAGCCCTGTGGACCATGACAACATCAGCTTGGCTGACATGTATCGATGGAAAGTCTCAGCTTATGCCCCCTGTAGCTCCACCTGCACTTCAGGTAGGTTTGGCTTCAGGTGACTGATCACGTGAGGTCCTTCTGGCCTGTTGAGGGAGGGAATCCTGGTATTTTTATGTGACAGGGAGAGTTGCAGATGCAGTGAGCACTCCAGTTATTTAATGCTGGTGGGAGGAACTCTTGGATCTGATGGAGCATGGCTGAGGGTGTTGCTGGCCCAGCAGGTATCAGCACCTCCTATGCCATGTGTGTGCGCTATGATGGAGTGGAAGTGGATGAATCCTACTGTGATGCCCTGACCCGACCAGAACCCACTCACGAATTTTGCACAGGCAGAGACTGCCAGCCTAGGTGAGTGGAAGTGACATCAGCTGTCCACAGGGAGATCTCTTTCTCAGGATCATTTTCAGCTCACGGCACACAGCCGTTTTTGGGCTGAAAGGTAAGCTTAAGCTAAGAAGACCTTGTATCCCCTTGCAAGCAGAAAGAGGGGAAAAATTTGGGACCCAAGTTGCCTGGCTGAGGGCAAAGCTGGTTTCAAGGCCAGCACCGCATTTACTCAGATGTGATGAGCAGAGCCACAGCAGCAGCTGCTGGGTGAGGGAGCCCCGGGTGTGCAGGCACAGCCCTGTCACCCCTCGTCCCCCTTACCTGGGTGTTCCTTGTGCTTTCTCTGCTCCTGGAGGTGGGAGACCAGCCGGTGGAGCGAGTGCTCGCGGACCTGCGGCGAGGGCTTCCAGTACCGCACCGTGCGCTGCTGGAAGATGCTGGCACCGGGCTTCGACAGCTCTGTCTACGATGACCTCTGCGAGGCAGCGGGGCTGGCCAGGCCCATGGAGAGGAAAGCCTGCAAGAACAAGGCCTGTGGGCCCCAGTGGGAGCTCTCCGAGTGGTCCGAGGTAGGCTTTGCTCCCGGAGCTGAGCGGCCAAGGCTGGGGTGGGAACTGGAGGAAGGTGGCTGGCAGGTGCTGAGGGAGCCCCCGGCCAACTGCACCCTGGGGAAACAAGGAGTGCCTTTATCTGCAGCTGCCCTGTTCTGGCACTGGGCAGCAGACAAAGCCCATTGCAAAACATTTTTTCTAAGGTCACATCTAAAGCAGGACACTGACGAAGGGAAAGCCCTGCCAGCAAGAAGCTTCCTCTTTTAGAGGATCCAAACTGAGGGCCAGTTGGGAAACAGTACCATATAGAGATACAGGAAAACTAAAAGGCCATTGCAGTCCCTTTGACTGACTTCCCCCAGCCTGCTTGGGTTGTATCCCAGTGACTTTGAACAGCAGTTTAGACATCAGCACATCGATGTGTTAGAGCTCTAGCTCCCGAAGTAAACCCGCAGCAAAGACAGAGACGGACACACCTTTTTCTGTCCCTGCTGGGGCCCTTCCCCTCTCTCCTAGAGCAGCAGGAGGGAAATGGCAGGCGGCACAGCTGCTTCCCCACCCTCGTTCTGTGCTCCTGCGCCCCGAGGCTGACTCCGTGTGGCCCTTGCAGTGCTCGGGGCGGTGTGGTACGCCGGGGACGATGCAGCGGGAGGTGCGCTGCTCCGTGGAAGCCGCCCTCTGCGACGATTCCCGCAAGCCCAGCAGCGAGAAGGAGTGCACGGGCCCGCCCTGCCACCGCCGCTGGACCGCCTCCGACTGGGGCCCCGTGAGTCCGGGCATCCGCTGTGCCTCTTGTGCCCAGCGCTGGGCTGGAGGGTGGGAGCAGCTGGCCAGATGTGCTGCAGATCTCTGTCGGCTCTCTTCTGGCAGAGGCCAAGTTACAGAAACTAAGATAAGCTCTGTTTTTGCCTCTTCTTGCTGTAAATTTTGGTTGACTGCGAGCTGAGCTCCGTTCAATTAGCTGGGAAGCTCGTGGCACCTGAAGAATGGAAGCCCCATACCAAATGAACCTCTAAAGCCCCCTGGGATCCAGTGCCACAGTCCCAGCGCCAGGGCTGGACTCTGGACTCAACTCTCCTGGCACCACCAACCCTGACCTCTGCAATTCCTTGCTCTTTGATGTGTCTTAACGCCTTTTGCTCTCCAAGTGCTCAGGTTCGTGTGGCGAGGGGCGCATGAGCCGCTTCATCGCGTGTCGCAACCTGGAGGGCAAGGTGATCTCCAGCTCGCAGTGTGACCCGGCCACCAAGCCCCTGGCTGTCCACCCCTGTGGAGACAAGAACTGCCCTGCACACTGGGTGGAGCAGGAGTGGGATCAGGTAAAGCCAAGCCCAGCCCTGTGTCCTCAGACCTCCTTCCCACCCCTTACCCCACAGGATGTGGTGGGAGCTTGGTTCCCTCAGCAGAGCACAGTTGTATAGTGTGACCTCCAGGCATGGATCTGTGTCCTTGTCCCAGGTCCTTTGAGAAGGAGGAAAGGAGCAGTGAATATCCCAGCTTGTCCCTGTTGTACCCCATAAAAACCCCAAAGTTTGTGGCGTTTGCTGCCTTCCCAAGGAGTTCCACGGGAGGGCAGCAATACCCTAAGGAAACTGCTCTCCCACCTGGCTCCTCAGCGGAGCCTTGTTTACTCACCCTCACGGAGGACACGAGTTTCCCACCAGTAAAGAGAAAGTCTGAACAAAACCGGCTTCCCCACCTGGCTCCTCAGCGGAGCTTTGTTCACTCACCCTCACGGAGGACACGAGTTTCCCACCAGTAAAGAGAAAGTCTGAACAAAACCGGCTTCATCTCTGATAGGTAATAGCTGGAGCTAAACCTGAACCACAGCCCAGATCCCTGTGCTGAAAGGCACATGCAGACCATAATTGTGTATTTGCTTCAGGGATGACAGTTCAGTGAACATGGTCCAGGTGCTCTGTTCCACCCAACACTCAGCTCTTTACTCTCTTCGTGTTGCTCAAGGCCTAAAGACTTCAGGCTTCCCCATACAAGCTGATCCAAATCCCAGAGTATCCAAAGAAAGACACTGAGTCAATTGTGAGGCTTGAGCTTTCTCTTTGAAGTCTTGAGCAAAACAGGGATTCATGTAGCACTAAGGGAGAAGGTTTCTAGGAAATAAGGGAAGCAGACAAACCCTCTTCCCGCCAATCATGGCTAAGCCTCTCGTCTCACTCTGCTCCCTTTATAGCTTCTGACTGCATTCAGCTGAGTCTCTTCCAGTAACAAGCACAGACTGGTTAAACCTGGCAGTTCTGTAACCCTCCCCTGCTCTGACCTTCCGCGTGGGTCACACACAGTCCTGAAGTGCCATTTTCAGCTGTGACCTCACTATGAAACTCATCAGAGCTCTGAAAGACCAGCTGAGTTCCCCACCTTTGCCTGTGCCAGCTTCTTTGCCGTGTTCTCTCAGCTGATGAGCTGAGTTCTCAGGATGACTAAGGGCGGATGCAAGCCAGTTGTGCTGGCCCTGCTGTGGTGAAAAAGGACTAAAAGCACTGAAATCTCAAACTGGCAACTGCCTGTATGGGTGTCAACGAGCAGATCCTGCCTCCTGCTGCTTTTCCTGGTGATGTTCTGAGGTAGAGAGCCCTCCCAGCTAAGCTTGCATAGCTCTGGGTTCAGCAGTGCTTGTCTGTGCACATCACCTGCACTGCACCACTTTGGTCCCCTTGGGCCCACACAAAGCTTGGCAGTACTCCAAGATGTAGGTTACATATGCTATGTGGTTTTTCAGAACATAGATATGCATAAAATAAGACAGAAACAGCCTCTTGCAGTCTTAGTTTGGCTGCTTCAGGTGCTCTGGGGTAGATGCTCTCGAGGCCAGCCAAGGCGAACTCAGCTGAACACAAATTACCAGCATCTCCCTGCTCCCTGCGAAATCTGGAGATACCCCCTGCTCCTGCGGCCTGGGCAGCACTTCCCTCTGTCAGACCGGTGCTAGCACAGGCATTAAGCCTTCCTTCTGAGAAGAATGCCCTCTTACCTGAAGCTGGAGCATCATTTGTTAGCAGGCTGCTCTGTTCCCTCGCAGTGCAACGCCAGCTGCGGGCGCGGGGTGAAGACGCGGCTGGTGCTCTGCGTGGGCCTGGAGAATGGGCTGTACAGGGAGTACCCTGAGAGGCACTGCCAGGCCTCTCCAAAACCTGAGGAGCAAGCTCCCTGCTTCAGGAGGCCATGTTCAACGTGGTTCACCACCTCCTGGTCCCAGGTAGGGCTGGGGGTGGTGGGGAAGGGGCAGGGGAGGCCTTGTAGCCCTGCTAGGTGGAGCAGGACCTGTGCTGAGGCTCTCTGGCAGCCTGCTCTGCCAAGGATCTGCTAAGTCGGGATGGGACCCCAAGTTCTGCTCTTCTGCAGAACAGGCAGCAGGTTGAGGCTGGTGCATGCAGGCTGGAGAAAGACTTGGAGCATGGGGATTATTGCCTCAAGAAGAGAATGCACCACACTCCAGGCATGCAGGACACAGCTGTGTCTTCTCCTCTGCCAGGAGTCTGTGTTTTGTCTTTCCCTCTTTCCCTTGATGGTCACTGGTGAGCATTTAGGGAATGGGAAGACAGGGGAGCTGGGTTTGGCTTAGAGCAGCCATTTTCTCCATTTTCTGTCACAGCATTAATGCTCCAAACAGAAATAGTTCTGAGCTGCAATAAAGAGATGAAAAGCAAACTCTCCCTTGCTCTGCCCCAACCCCAACTCAGGGATGCTCTCCTTCAGCAAAAAAAAAAAGGGAGAATAAGTTTGAGATCAATGTGCCATTTGACCCAAGCCTCCTCAAAGCAGCGATTTGGGAGACCTCAGTCAGAGCAAAGAACCTGAGAGCTACAGAAAAATAGAAAATGCCTCTCACACTCCCTTTCCTGTTTCTTGACCCCGACAGTGCAGCAAGACGTGTGGTGCTGGCGTGCGCCTGCGGGAGGTGAAGTGCTACCAGGGGGAAGCGCTGGCCCAGGGCTGCGACCCCTCTGCCAAACCAGAGGCCAGACAGATGTGCCAACTCCAGCCGTGCCCCACAGAGGCACCAGGTACGGCTGGGAGGGCAGGGAGGTGGAGGAGCCCTTGGCTCTGTGCATGTTCGTGCCGGGGAAGCACATCTCCTTTTTAACCCCTTCTGTGCATGTTTCTGCTCCCCAGAAGATGCCTGTGAAGACAAAGCGACGGCCAACTGCGTGCTGGTGCTGAAGGTGAAGCTGTGCTCACACTGGTACTACAGGAAGGCCTGCTGCTGGTCCTGTCGCCTCAAGTCACCCTGAGCGCTGCCAGGCCGTGCTTTCCTTCCAAATTCAGGGGCACCAGCCCCCTCAAGCCAGACTTTCCACTTGAAGCCACCCCACTTGGCTTGGCTGTGGAGCCAGGCCCTGTAGAGCAGCCTGCTCGGCGAGGAAGGATTCCTACGACTTAGTCATCACTGTTCCCTCTCCACTAAGAGGGTTTTACACAAAGACAAACCATCAGTGCCTAGAAAGCTAGTGAGGAGTGAGTTGGGAAAGCCCTGTCCCTGCTGTCACCGTCCCTGAGTGTGCCGAGGCCAGCCTGAGGCAGGGCAGGGACAGCAGCATCCCTCTGCTCTACTCTGCTCTGCTCTGCCCTGCTGGCTTCCTACTACAAGGGCAACTGCCAAAACACACCGAAAAATTGTGTCACAATAAAGAGATAAACTATAAAACTGTGGATTTGGGATGAATGTGCCTAGGCCTGAGCCAAGGGAGGAGCAGGGGACACAAGAGGAGCGAAAGCAGGAGCAGGAAGGGTGGGCAGGAAAAGTCCTTGCACCAGTAGAGCTTCCAGGCAGCACTGGATAAAGCCCTTTTGGTGTTGGCTGCCAAAAGAACAGAAACCACTCCCGGTTTGTATTTCAAAGTCCTCGTTTATTTCTGACACTGAATTTGGACCCATAGCTGAGGAACAAAGACAGAGAATAGTAACAGGAGGAATCTGAAGTGGAAAAAAAATCTGGGATCCCTGCCCCTACCCCATCCTGTTCTTCCACCAGCTCCCAAACCTTCTAATCCTCAGCTGCATCCCCCGTGTTTCTAGCCCTTCCAGACTCACCCATTTCCCTGTAGCCATGCCAGACCCAGGGCTTGTGCTGGCTGCAAGGCCAACCCTCATCTTGGCCATCTGGCTGCTCTGGAACTGCCTCCCCAGCCTTGGCGCCTCGTTAGCCAGGCACAGCTCACGCTTAATTTGCTTGTGAGGAAGATGACAATGGAGTGGCCTTCCTTTCACCACAAGGGTGACCCACAGAAGTGTGTTATTCCCACCCTCTGGAGGTCACGGCGCTGCCATGGTGGTGGGAAGCCTTTTTGTGTGCCAAGAGGTAGAGTTGGATGCTGGGAGCCGCCGTGTCCCTGTGCCAGGGGACGGCATCACAGGGCCGTCTGGCAGAGACCACGCTGGGACACATTACCTCCTCATAGCTCCCAGCGTGATGAGACCTAGCTGAGCAGATGCTTTAGTGGGAAAAAAATGAGATTTATCAAGTTAGCCAAGATTTTCTTCCAGTTACAGACCGTATTTCCAGGGAGGAGCACTGGCTGGATGGGAGGCAGGAGGAGCTACAGATTAGTGAGCAGTGGGATCCAGAGAGCTTTGCTGCTGGTAACTTCCATCTTCCCTCCTGCCTGCCCTTAATGTGAGAGGACATTAAAACCTGCTATCACTATTTGGAGAATGGAAAGAGACTCTAAAAGCGATGCAGCCAGACCGAATCTCCAGATAATGGAAATGCAATGTCTTTTTGGGCTGGAGGTGAGGGAGATGGTGCATAACATTTGCTCAGAAATGTGTGTAAAATGCAGGCTGGGGCAAAGTGTTTGGTTACAAGGACCATCACCATGTGTTGACTGGCTCCTTTCTTTACATCAGAGGTGCCAAGGCATGGGCAGGCCCAATGTGTACGTCAGCCTTTTGCCTGGAAATGTGGACATTCGAGGCTGGTGCACCGTGTGTCTCTGTGCTGAGACCTACTTTTTCTGTGTGTGAATGGGGAGGTTAAGTCCAAATCTTCGTGTGAGCAGTGGGATGATTTCTAAATTGCAGTGGTGAAAATAAAACCCCACCACTCACGTTTCTGAGCAGTCCCACCCTATACTGCAATGGTTTCCTGCTGCTGCCTCCAACAGCATCCGCAGGGATCATTGCTGTCCCAGTCCCTCCTCCCTGCCATGAATGGGAAGTGCTCAACTGAGCACTCCTGCACTGGTTGCTATGGAAGTGCCTGGGAATGATGCAGATGTCCCTTTAGTAATTTTTCACCTAATTTGATTTATGGAGGAAGAAGAAACTTTCCCACATTCATTTTTGCAGAGAGGCAGAGTCACTGGCTGTCACTGCCAGCCGCAGTGCCGGTGAACCCATGTTCACAACATTTTCAAGACACATTTGGGTCTTGCACCCTCTTCTTCCAGAAGCAAAAGCAGGGGGACCCCAACCACATGAACATCACTCTCCAGTGGTAGGCTGTGAGCCCTGAAAAGGAGGTGTGAGCCAGTGGGCTCTGCTGTGGCTGTCAAAAGCAAAATCCATCCTAAAGCCAACCTTCCTCTGGCTGTCTCCCTCGCAGCTGTCAGGGTGGGGCTTTGAAAGCTGAAGGTGACCAAAACTGCAGTTATTTAGGAATTCAATTCTTCCCATAAGTAAAATCTTGCCATATCCATGGGTCCAAGTTAAAATTGCTCCTAAGTAAGCTTGTGAAGAGCAGAAGAGGTGGAGGCTTTGGCCGCAGAAGGACTGGCCTGTGCCTGTTGGTGTGGGTGAGCACTTTTGCAAGGAACCTTTCCTCCCCCGGCAGTGACCTAAATTCATGTCCTGAACTTCTTCCAGCACGTGCGGAGACCGAAGCAGGTGGGAGACCGTGCCCTATCTTACACTTGAACAGAAAAGCTAACTGCTAGCGGCAACTGACACAGCACGAGGGGAGCAGGATGACCTGGATCTTCCCTTCTTCACTTCCCCATCGCCGAGGAGCGCTGCCGTGCCCTGCTCAGCACTGGAATTCGCCGGGGATCGATGAGGAGCCCATTGCTCCGTGTGCTGGGAGGCAGCGGGCATCACCTNTGACACTTACAACGGGTTCGGAGGTGGCCGGTTCAACGCTGCCCTTTGAGGTCTGGCTCGCCTCACGGCCCAGGTGCCGGGCGCCTCAGCAGCATCGGGCTGGCCTCGGGCTGGGCTACGGGCTCCTCTCCTCAAAGACAGGTGAAAAGCCCCTTCCTTGGAGCGGGCGCCGACTGGGGGCACCCTGTGCTAGTGGCAATGGTGACTACACCTCCGTGCTGATGGCCCGCGGGTTCGGGAAGCTGTCACGGAGCAGGCCGTGGCGGCTCACCGTGTAGCTTTGCAGGGTGGCCATGTTGAGGGGCGGCCCCATCTCCTTGTAGCACGCGGGGGTGTAGGTGACCCTCTCGCCCCCGTTGCGCACCATGTCGGCTGTCCGGATGTAAAAGGGGGAGCCGTACGGGGAGCAGGTCGGGCAGTAGGGGTGAGCCCCGTGCTGGTTGAGCTCGCTGGGCGGCGGCGCGGGGCTGCCCTGCCCGTCCGCCATGCGGGAGCTGCAGGCGTTGCACATGCCGAGGTGCGGGTGCGTGGGCAGGTCGGGCTCTTCCTCTTCCTCTTCCTCCTCCTCCTCTTCCTCATCGGAGTCATTTTTCTTGCAGCAGTAGTACTGCAGGAAAGGGAGGGGGTTGTATGAGGGGGAAGTGGAGCAGCCGGTGGGGCAGCCCCGCCACATCCCCGCTCCCCTCATGCCCCTGCCAGAGAAACCCTCCGTGGCCTCTTGCTGATCTCCATCATTCGTGGGTCCTGTGAAGCAGCAGAAGCCAGACAAAACCTGGACCTGAGCGTGCTGCAGGAGGCACCTGCTGGGGAACTCACCCTCATTCCCCCGTGAGGTTTGCAAGGGGGAGGTTTTTCATCCTGCCAGTGGAAAACTGTTCCAAGTAAGCGCTGCGCTTTCCATCACACGGGCATCGCTGCATGGCACAGACTTCACATTAACTTTTAAAGAGCGGGAGGTTGTAGCTGGCCGTTGTTGAAAGCCTCCTCGGTTAATTTACAAGGGGAAAAGGATTTTATAAAAATCTCCCATCTGGTATTGCAAACCCAGCCAAGCCTGCACCTCAATTAGCAAGAGCTGCAGAGCCTCAACAGCCTTAGGGCAGTACCCGCCACACCTAGGGGAGGGAGGGACATAATTGCAGCACCTCGGGGGATAGGAGGTTTCAACTCCCTGCCATCACAGGCAAAAAAAGAGCCCATCCAGATCCCTCCTGCAGCAGCACCTTGGCATGGGGAGCACAGAATCATAAAACATCCCAAGTTGGAAGGATCGAATCCAACTCCTGGCCCTGCGCAGGACAGACCAAAAATCACGCCATGTGCCTGAGAGCATTGTCCAAGCACTTCTTGAGCTCTGGGAGGCTTGGGGCTGTGAGCACTGCCCTGGGAAGCCCGTTCCAGGGCAAGGTGGGGGTGGCAAGGCAGAGGACACTCACCTGTAGCCTACAGTAGCAGAGCACAGCAATGATGCACAGTAGGATCACCGTCGCTAGGATTCCCCCGGTGATAACAACAGTTCCCGCTGTCATCCGACCGATTCTCCATCAAACTCTGGAAGGCAGGGACACACAACTCACCTTCCCTGGTTTTGTCATCACATTGTGGGCATGACGCCCTCAAGCCATCCCAAAATACTGCATCCTTAGTCCTCTCTCCCCAGCTGGAAAAGTATCATCCACTATCCTCCTCCTCCTCCTCTTAGTGAGAGGACACCTGAGCAGCACCACATCCCCTCGCTGTTATTGCTGCTCTGGTTTGGGGTGTTTTGTCACACACCCCACTGGCAAAACATCCCCCGGAGCCAAAAGGGACAATTTCCACCCTCCTGGCAGAAAATCCAGTTTCTGCTTCAAAATGCAGGAACAAACCTGGGGTTTCACCAGGCAAAGCCAAAGGGGAGCCTCTGAACTCCACAACAGTCTGAGCCCAAAAATTGCACCCCAGCTGCCTGCCAGGCACTTGCAAGGCTAAGCAGCCCCCACCCCCATCCCTGTGCCATGTCCCCCAGGAGATACTTACGTTCAGTGACGGAGGCGTTGGACCTGGAAGAAGTGGAGGGAGAGGTTAGACATGGCCTGACAGCACCCTTGCACCTGCCTGCCTTTCCTAATTTTCCAAGAATTTGCCTTGACTTGGGATCTGTGGGAAGCCCTGCTTCACCCCTGTGTTATTTTCTTTAACTTGAAGCAGGGAAAGGAGGCATTTCCCAAGCTCAGAGCAATGCTCTACAGGAACAGGGTGCAGGCCTGACTTAGTCAGCACTTGGCCTTTCCCACTTGAAAATTTATTACAAGGCAGGCAGATGCATCAGCCCACAAGTGGCCGGTGTTTTAGGTGCCACTGGGAAATGAAACCCCTCCTCCCTCCCCTCCCAGGCAGACAAGCCCCAGCATCCCCCCCCCCATCACCCCACAGACACTTACCCAGAAAAGGACAGGCAGGATGGCACAGTCACACTGGGCCCAGGGCGGCCGGTGGGGACAGGCAGCACCACATGGCCACGGGGAGACTCAGTGGCCCTAGGAGGGAGAACAAGGAGAAAAACTCCACTGTCAGCTCATCTCCCTTCCCAAAGGGGCTGCCCACTGTCCCCATCCCCACCGATGCCACCTCTGTCACCGCAGTGGGGCTAAATAAATTGCTTTCTTAGGGAGACTCTCGGGAAAGGTGGGTGCTGCAAAGGTGGGTAAAGCAAACTGCCAGGACAGGATGATCCCTTGCCCCAAATCTGCCATTTCACCAAAACTGAGGATTTGTAGCATGAAGTGGGTGCAGCCACGGCCCCATCACCTCCCGCCCACCCCAGCAATGACAAGTGCAGCCACATTTCATTACTGGCCCCCGTGTCCCTCAGTGCCTCGTCCAGAGCAGGGATAATTGATAGGGCCCAAGTGCCAGCCCGTTGCAGCTGAGGAGATCTAATTACCCACTCACCACGCAGCCCTAATAAACGGAGAGAGGTGGCAGCTTCCAGGCGAGACCTTCCCAACTCTGCCCTGGCCCCTCTCTGCTGCACGTCCCAGCAGGCACAGCGTGGAACCTGCCTCCCCGAAAATCACCCACCCTCCTCACTCTGCTGTGGTGGTTTGCACATCCTGCCTGCCACAAATTGATTTTCAGCTCATGGGAAGTTCCTGTAGGAAGCCAAAAGGGGGGCACGCATTGGATTTCCTCCTTGAGCCGCTCTCGCACACAAAACAAAGGGAAAAAAAAAACCCCAAAGAAATCAATATGTCCATAACCCTGCTAATATCTCCATCCATCAGGAGACCCAGCACAGAGCTAATAATAGAGACCAACACACTCAGCTCCTGCTCCCTGTTACCAAACTGCACCCTGAACCACTGCCAGGGGTGTGAGGGGACACACAGGGAGCCTTCAGTGCGGCTGTCACCTCCCCAGGTGCCTTTCTTAACAGGGAAGAGGTGACAGTGGGTGGCTGAGAATGGCAAACGCTGACCTTTGATGACCCCGAGAGGGACACGCGGCGAGCTGGGCAGTGATGGATGATGCAGGCAGCTGTTCACATCCAGAAAACTTCATTTCATGGGAGCTGTGATTTGATTTAGAGCCCAGAGAGCAGCATCCAATTAGCCTGAGGATTGGAGTGAGCAGGCAGCCCTGGACAGCGACCCTGGGGAAGGAGGGACTAGCCCTGGGGATCCTTGGGTCACCTCTGAGGCCTGAGTGTCTAATTGGTGCTGCCTTGAGGATGGCTGGGCTTCCACATGCCCCAGCTCTGGTATTCCCATTTCTGGGAATGCTGGGATCAGCATTTTGCTAGCTCCACACAGGAACTGGTCTCTTCCTTATTAAAACAGAGAATGTTAAACAAAGGCAAAAATTAAAATGAAGCACAACAGAAGCGCTGCCTTTCCTCTTCTCTTTGGAGGGGATGTTTTTCAAGAGGAGGAAGTTCCTGCCCTTCTCCCCTTCCCCTAACCCTGCCCACCAACAGCCCAGAAGATCATTTTCTACTGAGTTTGTGCCTATAAAATAGCTTTCTCTAGCCCACAGCTCTCTCCTGCATGGATGAAGAAGGGAATGTAACACTTGCCAGGGAAGGAGCAAGAGCCACAGTCTCAGGAGTAACTGGGGTTTTGGGAATTAAAACTAAATATGTCCAGAAAGGGGCAGGACACTTACAGCAGCCTTTTCACATCTCTGCCACCAGGAACCCATTACCATACCCATTTTCCATCCCCCCTTCCCAAATACACCCCAGCCTGCTGGGAAAGGAGCATTTTGGGCTCCATTGGCTCAGCTCCACACAGCTCCAGCACTCCCTCCCAAAAAAAGGCCGTACATTTTTATGGATCCTGTAAAAGCCTGGGCTGCACCGTGAGCTGAGCCGTCCTGGAGCGGGACAGGATGCAGAAGCATCCCAGGGGGATGCACAAACCCAATCCCCGGAGGCACAGTCCCATGTCTCCTTCTGGCTTTAAAAGGGAGTCGAGAGTTGTTGAAATACTTAAATATCCCAGGTTGAGCAGATGCCTTGGCACTGGCTGCTCACCCACTCCTGGGCAGCTCAGGAGAGGTAACAACCCAAGGGTGGCCGTGGGGACCCTCTGCCACACAAATCACCTGAATAAAATCAGGATTTATCTGAGCAGGGCTGCCTTACCCTCCCTGCCTTTCGGGGAGTGATGAGAGCAGTGTCACTCTGTCCCCGGCGGGTCTGGGGTGGGCGGAGGGCGGGTCCATGCCTTTATCGAACTCCTCCGGGCAGGCGGGCAGAGCCGCTTGCTGCAGAGATGTATTTTCTTTAATTGATGTTGCCTCGCGGCGCAAAGTTACGGCCTGAAAAGTGACTCTGGGAACGAGCAGCATCTCAGGCTTCTATATTTATTCTCCTTCAATGACGTCCATAGCAGATTTGCACGGTTTGCAAGTCGATGGCGAGGTTTTTGCCAGCCACCAGCACTCCCAGCCCAGCTGAGACATTCCCGTCCTTACTCACCCTGAGTGTCCCAGCAGCCCCGAGCTCATCCCTGCCACCCAACAGGGCTCAAACACTCACACCACAGCTTGGGAGCAGGTTTAGGCTGGGGCTGGGCACGGTTAAACACCATGAGCATCATGCCAAACCTTGCCACGAGTCCTGCCCCAACCCAGGCTCTGCTCTCCTGGTTTTGCTCTGCAGCTCACGGGATAATTCAATGAAATGTCTGCCTGGTAAATTATCCCGGCCTCTGCCTCACCAGAGTCATCTCCCAGGGCCTAATTGGAAAAAACCAGCATCAGAGGCTTGCCTTTTCAAAACAGATTATGGCAGCAAACAACAGGGCAGCTCCTGGGCAGCTGAGACCTGCCCTGGACCCAGCCCAGCGAGCTTCAGGGGGTGATTCATGGCAGGATGGGTGCACAGGCAAGGCTGGGGTCCCCCAAACTCCCTGCAATGTCAGGTGCTCTGTGCTGCAAAGCATCAGGGGACAAACCAAGCCACGGGGGAGCAGAAGCAAGGAGACCCCACCACAAGAATGAGCCAAACCAAATGAAATTTTACCCAGAGCAATGGCAATTTTGGGTGCAGCTGGCAGCCTCCCTCTGGTCCCAGTGCTCGCTCCCAGGCTTCCTGCCCATGTGGCAAACCCCATGGTCACTGTGAAGCCGAATCAGCTGAGCCTGCTGCTGGTTCTGCTGGAGTTATACTGGAGTCTGGACCAGTCTGCAGATGGAAAGCAGAGCAGCAATTGGGAAAACTTTTATTTCAGTCTGCTGCAGAGAGCTCCAAATAAGGTTTTTCTCAGCAGAAAGGGTGTTTTGTGTGACCCATTTCCTCCTCAAGGCTTTTTCCTGATGTGATGCCTTTGGTGCCTCGAGCCACGTGGGGTTTTCCCAGCAGTTTTGCTGCAGCCAACACCCTACCACAAGGGCAGCCAGGTGGCAGAGGTGACACTGTCCCCCAGCTGAAGCTCCAGTGAGTCACAGCCAGTCATCAAAACCAAAAATTCTCTACCCTGCTCCATGTCTGCCCTTGCTTTCCCCCCTCCACCTGGACCAGCTCCCTAAGGCTGTCTCTTCCCAGCTCAGGGATGGGAAAGACAAAATATCAACAAGGATGTGAAACCAGCTCTTTTCTTGTAAAAGCTTCGTGGAAAAGGCAAGATATTAATTACAATTTTAAAAAATCAAATGCCTTCAGTGGTGGGAGCTGCCAGCCAGACCCCAGTTCCCAGGTGGGCATGAAGGGCTGCTCTCCCGCTGTAACACTCTGCTCCCAACCCGCTGAGCCCAGGAGATCCCTTCTCCTGCCCATCAGACTGTGCCAAAACCACCTTCATGCCTACCCAGGTTCACTGCCTCCCACACCAGGCCTTGTCCCACCCTGTGGGAGCCCAGGAGAACTTCCTTGCCAACAGCAATTGTCTTTACAGCCACAAAGGACCAAGCATCACCCTCTGATCTCTGGCCAGGTGTGTGAAGCCCTGGCACACCCTGGGACCAGCTGGCACACCCTCATTCCTCTCCCTGGGAGACCTCCCAGCACTTCTCAGACTCCTGGAGGACGGGCAGCTTTGCAGGCTGGGATGTCTCAGGCACGGATTATCCTGGTATCTTGTTACTTGGGCATCTCATCTGCCCTTTATCTCCTTAAGCGACCATTCCGATCCCGTCTCGCCTGCCTGCGTGGATTAACTGTAGCCATGCGTACGATGGAGGGACACAGAAGGGACTGTCACCCCACCCTGTCCCCCCAAACACACACAGACAGCAAACGCCGTGGCTCAGCCAGGGTTGCATCTGGATCAAGGCAAACCTCTGTATAATTACAACCCCATTTGCAGCTCCTCCTCATCGCAGGGCGGCTTAAAACCCAGGGTGGGAGAACGGCAGCTCCCTGCTCATCCCCCCCACACATCTCCTACCGTCTGTGTTTGCTCAGCCGGCTCCCAGTCAGCCCAGCTCGGGAGCCGGGGCTGGTGGCTGCAGTCCCGGGAAGGGCAGTGAGCAGCCCCGGACACAGAGTAGGTGACAGATGTGGGCAGTCCACAGCGGGATGCAGGATGGGAATATCCTCAGCTTGATCCACAAGGCTCATCTCCCACCGCCGTGCCCGGTGCTCCTCCCGGGGCAGCTCCTGGCAAAAGCCCCGTGTGGCCAAGGCCAGGAACGTGTGCCGGGGAGCCGCTCCGCCGCCCTCCCAAAATAACCAGGGACAAAACCGGTGGCACGAAGCCAAGTCACACAGAGAAGAGCTTTTGAGATTATCCCGCACGTCAGATCCCCACGGGAGCTCCGGAGCCAGCCAGCACCTGGCCAGCGTCCCTGCTGCAGGCACCGTCCCTCCCAGCACCCACACATCCCCAGCAGGAGCAGCTGCAGCAGCTGGGAGTGGAGCGAGCCAGAGGGCTGGGTGTGTCTCAGGTGAGACTGACCCTCGCCAAAAAGCTGGAGAATTTTCCCACATACCCTGTGCTAAAGGCTTGGGACCTTGCCTGTGGCCAGGGCCTGAGGAGAGCCAGAGCCCAGGCTGGATCCTGCTGTACTGTGGATGCCTGGAGGACACAGACCCAGAGGGCAAGCACTTGGATCTTACTTGCACCCCACGTTGCCCCCGTCACAATGGGTGCTTACAACTTCCAGCAAAAGGCACGAATCCTTGTGAGCTCGGGAAGGAGCAGGAAGGATTATTTGCTTCCACCCTGATTCCACCCTTGGTGTTCACACCTTGCACTGCTGTGGGTATCCCACGAGTGATTTGACCCCGTGGCAAGGCACCAACACAGCACAGGCATTCCCCAGCAGCAGCCAGTGCTCCCAGCACTCTCCCCAGCAGTGTGATGGAGCCAGCCTCCCATCAAGGATGCTCCACTGTTCATTCCCAGCCCTGGGCAGGTCTCTCCAGCACTCTCATTGCTCCAAGATGCAACCTTCAACTCCTCACACCAGTGGGCTCTTCCTGTCAGGGCAAGGACATGAAGACCTCAGCTGAATCCCTCCATTCCCTGGGGGCTTCAAACACACTCCGTGGATATACGAGCTTCTCCCCAGTTGGATTTTCTTGCTCCTCCCCCACAGGAAGGTGCACGCTCTGCTCTCCAGTGGGGCTAATTCTGCTGGGAACTCAGTGACACCAAATGCATCTTCATCCCAGGCACACAGTGGAAGAGGAGGATCAATCCCAGAAGCATTGTTCAGAGAAACCCTGCAGAGCATCCCCAAAAAGATCCAACCGAGCAGAATAGTGAGTTTCCCTCCTAAGATTTTTTTTTTCATTAAGCCAGTTTCTCAGCAGCTTTCTGTGAAACAACCCCCAGGGCAGCTTCTCCTTTGCCCTGGACATCGATGCCATCTCACCCTTCCCACCTCATTTCCACCATTCCCATGAAAATTCTTTCCCCAGTTTCCCAGTTCCCACACGGACCTTTCCTTGCAGCCCTATCCCAGTTCCTCCCAGCCTGACATGAAGCACAACTTGTGCAAAACCTTTTCGTGTAGCAGCAAGCTCTGCTCCCGAAAGCAAAGCCCAGGGGAAAAGCTCTGGATGAGGCTGGAGCCTCTGTAATCCCATCAGCTGCAGTCCCCCTGGCACGGCACACTGGGGCTGACCCGTTGTGCCTCGGCGTCACCCAATTTACGTGTTTTGCTAACATAAAACACAAAATAAATTCTCTGTCTCATCCCCTGGGTTTAACCCGTGCCCTCCCGCAGCCTGGGGGCTGGTGGGTGAAACAGTGGGAGGTGTTTGAAGGGTGCTGCTCCTCAGGGATGCACAGTGGATGTCCCCCTGTGTCCCGCCAGCATCTGCCCTCCTGCCTGTGAGTGTGCCAGCTAGACAGCCACAGTGGAGAGATTCACTTAGCAAAGACATCATTAGAGGTAATTGCACTGCTAAGAGGAATGAAGGGAGATGAGCCTTGTGTTTGCCCACAAGGTGAGGAGCCACCACCAATCCTGTTGGCTCAGGAGGTCTTTAAATCCCATGTACATCACAGTTAGAAAAACTATATGGATGCCTATTGGTGATTCACTGCTCTTTCCCTTTCACATTTTGCTGCCTGCCTCATCTTCATCTCCACCCAGCCATGGGGCCAGCTGAGATCTCCCCCAGCTGCCCACCAGATCCAGGTAAGGGTTAAACAGGATACTGCCATCAGCATCTCTAACAGACCAGGTACACCTGTGCCCACTTCCAGCTGGGCAGGTGTCCTCTGGCACCAGGGGACAGACAGCCCCCAGATGACAGCTCCTCCAACAAAATACCCAACCCTAGGGCTGGTTGTCATTTAATCCTGCTCTCACAGTAGCTGCATGGTGTTTGGGAAATATCTTTTTTTCTGAGGGAAAGGGAGATGGAGGGTGCCAGCCCTGGGGAGGAGGGCGCAGGGAAGGGCAGCCTCTTCCTCTGCATGATGCAAGACCTGCTGCTGCGACTGTCAGCATCTCCCCGGCATGTTTGCTTGGAGTAGAAACAGAGATTTATTTTAATGACTCATTAAAGCCTAATTGCATTCAGGCAGCAATACAGAGAGAGGAGCCTCCCACGTGCACCAGTACTACAGTCGGGAGGGCTCTCAGAGCCTCCCCAAAAGGGCAAGGCAGACAGACTGTCTCTTTTTGGTGGGGCCAGACATCAGGGCCAGCTGCTGGCTCTGGAAGTGTGGCTTTGTGATTGGGATCCAAAAAACAACCCAGAAAACTCTCTGATCTTCTCTTCATTTGCCTCTGTCTGCCCGATGTGGCAGCTGCCACCAGCTGCTCATCCCTGAGCTCCAGGGAGGAAATGTGACTTGCCCAGAGCTTGGATGTCCACGTCCAGGGCCTCTGGGTGAACATTTCCTAGCCTTGAGGACACGTGTTTGTAACCTCCCCCTGGGCTTCTAAGGACCCCCATAGCAGGAGCAGGGTGAGATTTGCATGGGAGCCACTGCAGGTCACCCAGGTAGAGAGCTGGATGTGGCACAGAGATGAGCTGCCCCTCCCATCCCAAGGGCACCACAAAGTGGCCACGCTAAAAACTAGCCAGCCTGGAGGAGAACCAGCCTAGGCCTCACCGCTGGGGATCCAGGGAAACCCTGGCTACTGACGTCACCCATGAGGACCCCACGCACCTCATCCTTCCTGCTGGGATACAGACCCAATGACAGCCATGGGAACAGGAGCTTACAGCCACTCTGACCTCCAGAGATCCCCATCCTCAGGACACGTACTGGGAAGCCCCTCCTGCCCTTTTCATCAGAGTGAATCCACTGATACTGACCTGAGGTTCTCTCCTCCTGGAAAGTTGCCCCACGCAGGGATGGGAAAGCCATGGGTCCCCTTTCCTGCTCTGCAATTCAGACACCCACAGTACCCACAACAATGCTGATGGTGTGCTGTGGGAGGGCAGCCCACCTGGAGCCAGACATCCCATGGGATGGACAGGGTTACCCAGCCACAGCTCTGCTTCCCAAGCCACCAGGAATCCATCTCTCAGAGACAGCCCATCCATCAGGATCCTGGACCACAGCCCCATGGCATTGCTCTGGGGTCAAACACAACCCACTGTTTGTGGCAAATCCAAGTGGAGTCATTCCAGGATCAGGTCCAGGACTGGCTTTTCCATAAATCTACAGGAAAGCCTCACCTTCAGTTGCTTTACAGCACCACTCACACTCCTTTCACCCACGGCATCCCAGCCAGAGCAAGGAGGTGCAATGCAACTGGGCACAGGCGGGCCAGCTCTGCAGAGCTAAACTCTTTGCTGGATTTCAGACCAGCTTTTTTTCTTTTTTTTTTTTTTTTCCCCTCGTTGATTTATCACACAGCAGGGCTACAGACTCATCCATCACTCAGGATGCTCCACCTCACACAGCCCCATCAGGCAGGAGTGGGGCTGGCCGGGGTGGTCACGCACCCAGTGGGAAGGAAAACCCAACGTGAAGTCTCTGAATGTCTCCTGCAAATGAAGTGTGAAACTCGATTTCAAGAAAACAAGGGTAACGGAGCCACGATAAATATTTCATCCTGGTGGGAAAGCAGCGACAGGGAAGGTTAGGAGGGCAGGGATTCCATAGGGGGCAGCAGGGATGGAGGATGGAGGGGGAGAAGGTGGAGGGAGCTGGGCCAGGGAACAAAGGGAACACCACAGCCTGACCTTATTTCTGTTTGCCACTTGCCCTGGGGGGTGTCTGGTTTGAGGCATGACCACAGAGCAGCTTCCAGAAATAGGAGCATATTTTATGTTCCTGTTCATGCCCATGGCTAAGGTGGGTGATCCTGCACCAGCTGGGAGCAGAGCTCCTCTCAACCCTCCATCCCAGCAGACACACACATCTGCCCGGCTCTCCTGTTGGTCCATGCACCCAAAATGCCCTGTGCAAAATGGCTGGAGGATGCTCTGCATTTCTCCAGAGAGGAGGGTTTGCCAAGTGGGAAATCCTTCACACCTGATTTCCACCCTGCAGAGGGTCTTTTTGGCTGGAACAGTGCAGGTCTGGGCTGCCTCTCCTAAGCAAGTCTCTGGAGCTGGCTGTCCTCAGGCCTGTGGCTTCCCAGCACTTTGGGAAGAGATAGACAAGGATTTCACATCCCAGCAGAGATGGTGCTGGAATAGGATCAGACTCACTGATCCCATGTTCACCATCACATTGAGAATGGCAGCCTGCTGATGCTCTCCCCTTCAACAGGTGAAAAAGTCCTTCCTAGGAAAAGCCTTTTCTCCCAATCCCTGGCAAAGCCCAGGTTAGAACCCTTTGGATCCTGCAGGAACAACACTGAACGCCAAGCAGCAGCCCCAGTACACAAAGTATCCCTCGAAGAGCATCACAGGGAATTCTGAGGCTTAGGCAAGCAAGGGGCAAAGCTGGGGAAGGGGAAAAAATCAGCCCCAGAAACACAAGCCTCCGTTGGGGTGGAATATTCCGCCACCCCTTAGAAAATCTCTCTGCTGGAGGAACGATCAATAGTACACAAATGAAATACAGCTGAAAACACTAAATGTTTCCACATGCCCTTTTGGAGGGAATAAAATCCTCCAGGATAACCTTAAGAGAAAACAAAAGCCAGGCAAATAGCTCAAGCACAGGTCTCCTTTAATTACTGCAGCCCAGTGAGAGATAAAACAGAGATCCTTTGGAATAAACAAAAGGATTTGATTTCCTCCACTTCAGCAAAGGCAGCCACCATTTCCGTGGAGAGGTTTGGTGGTGAGGTTGGGGATTTGATGGGTTGGCATGTCCTTGATGAATGGCAAAGCTTTGGGCCCCAGGAGAGGGAGCAGGAGGCTAAGCCCCAGGTTTGGGACTTCCAAAACTTCAAGTGGCTGCAAAGAAGTAGCTTTAGAGACGGGAAAATTCTGTCCTACCCACCCAAGCTGTCATCAGAGTTCACGGGGACTGAACAAACCCAGCACGGCGCTAAGTCGGACCACACAACCCTGAGAAAATGATCCAGGATCCTGCAGGGCATCACAACCCCGGAGCTTCGCCCAGACGAAGCTGCGGAGCAGGGACTCGGCGCAGCCCCGGGTTGCAGGGAACAGGATGGTGCTGGGAGCAGGATGGTGCCGGGAGCATCCCACCCGAGCATCCCAGCCGGATGTGTTCGGCGCCCCCCACCACTCCGGCTTCCCCCTTCCCATCGCAGCCCCAAGCCCCGCCAGAGCCTTTNAGGAAGAGGAGGAGGGCAAGAGCAGTAACAGCGGGAATAATAAATAATAGGAAGAAGAATAATCACCGGAGCAGTGCAGCTGGAGCGCCCAGGCGGGTCCGGCCGCGGGGGAGGAGTTTGCCGGGACGGGAGCTGCCGCTCGCAGCACCGCCCCCGACCCCACGGTGGGGGAAAAGAGGGGGGACACCCACTCCACACACACAAAGCCTAATGCTCTCCCGCGGGAGCACACACTGGCAGCACCACGGAACTCTTGGGTACCCTCAGGCTACCCCCAAAGTCCAGCTCCGCAGCACCCCAGTCACTGCCAAACCTGCAACATCCCCATGCCCAGGTCCTGCAGCACCCCAGGCACCCCGAAGCCACTCTTGCAGTCCCCTGAGCATCCCCATCCCTAACAGTGTCTCCTGATGTCCCCACTGCCTGGACCCCGTGCTGGATGTCCAGAGGCTCTGGCTTGATCCATCCACCATGTCCCAGCTACTCATACTCCTCTGCCTCTGCAAACAGCCAGGCAAAAAACTCACCACACACCACTGCCAGAGGGGTGAGCCAGGCCCAGGGGTGGGGATGCCAAGCCTGCCCACCATTTTTCGGACAGAATGACCCCCCCCCTCGCCACTACTCCCTGTAAAACACATCTCTCTTAGCCAACACTGGCTCCCCAGTGCGAGGCTGCAAGCTCAGCCCATTGCTGTGTGCCCCAAGTCCATGCTGGCACTGAGAACCCACACACACACAGAAAAGGTATTGCCCCCAGTAAGCGTTTCCAGCTGCTGGGAAGCTTTGAAGCTCCAAAGCAAGAGTTGAAGCTGGAGAAGGTACAGCTTGCAGTTGGCATCACCTTTGGAAGCGGAGAGCTGCTCACTGCTGAGAGCTACAATAATGATAATTGAATTTCGTGCCTTGCACCCCGAGCTGACCGCTGTGAGTGTGAGGATTACTGTGCCAAGGAGAATATGTGTTTGCCTGTTTCTCTCTGATTTTGGTCTCAACAGGGCACAAAAGCCATGGCAAGGCAGTGCAGCTTGGTGGGATCAATGCAGAACCTCCGTTACAGCGAGGCAGTCAAACTCTCCCGTGCTTCAGTTCCTAAGCACAAGACACCACTGATACTTTTCCCTCCCTGCAGAGCAAGCTATAAAGCCGGGCAGAAAACACCACTCACCTTCTCCTCTGTCACTTTGCTGTCCGTCAGGGCATCCTGTTGGGCACGGATCGCTCTCCCTGCCCAGCCCTTGCAGCTGCTCGCTGCCGGTGCCAGGAGCCCGACCTGCTGATTTCTCCCCGGGATCCAGCAGCAGAGCTGAGCCGGGAGGAAATAAACGCTCGTTTGGAGGCGAACGGCTCCGTGCCTTTAGCAAAAGGGCAGGATGAATTATGAAATGCAAAGGCGAGATAAGTGGGTCCTGCCACAGCACTTAACCCTCTGTGCCGCGGGATCCAAGCGCCTGCTGGCTGCGGGATGAAGGGCTGCCTGCCAAACACAAACACCTGCACTCAGCCCGGCTAGCGGCAGCCTCCCTACTCCCCTGCTGACAGGGGAATCCACATCATCCACCCCAGCGCATCAGAGGGCTGGCAAATCCCGAGAAGCACCGAGTGAGAAAAGCGGGCACGGGGAGCATTTCTGCGCAGGGCAGTAGAGAGGCATTTTCCCATTAGCTGGGCTTCAGAGCTGCTGGAGGGATGGGAATTAGAGACATCCAGGCGAGCACGGAGGAGGAGGAAGAGGAGGCTGGGAAAAGTGACAAAGTCATTTCCTGGGCTGCTCTGGGCAGGATGTGAGGAGGTGGTGACAGCCCATGATGCAGGGAGAGCCACTTCTCCCCTCAGCAAGTGCTGCCAGGGCCATGGGAGGCATTATTACAGCTAATTCAGGAACTGACATTTCGTTGTTTCCATGGATGGACATGGAAAAGAGTTTCTTTGGGATCAAGGAGTCACTTGACTTACACAGAGCTGAGACTGCCCAGATGCAGATGATGATGCTCCTCCATCACCCCCGTGGCTCTGGCCCAAAGCAGGCAGGCGCTGCAGGAGATCACAACAAAGCCAATGTGAAACAGCATCGCTCCAGCGAGCAGGTTATCAGCTCGCCTGATTCCAATGCTGGTCTCATTTTTTCCCCCCCCTCAAGCTGTCTTTCCTATTGTTGTTTCATTATACTTTAAAGCAATGCATGGGTGACCAAACAGAACAGAGAAGGTGGGATTCCTGGTCAGAAAAAGCTCAGAAACGGGAGCGCCAGATGCTCTGCAATGGGCAAGAAAATTAAAGCTGAAGTTTTGGTTTCCAGTCGATGTGTTTTTAAATAAAACATGGTTTTGGAGGCTCAGTTGGCACATTCGGAGTGTTTGAGGTTAGCACTGCTAGCAAATCATGTAGCAGTTTGATACAAAATACTTGTCAAGTTCTTATTTCAGTTTGTTTTGGGGCAAGAGCAACATGAGGCACCTGCAAAGCATCGTGCCTGGTTGGCATCTCGGGAATCAGCTGCTGCCAGGGCCCCACAAACAGCTCAGCATGGCCAGGTCCCAGCTACACAGGTAGCCTGGCAATAGAGGGATTGTGAGCCTGCCACACTCTCACCCTCTGCAGCCCTCAGACTTTGCAGTACCCGCAAGCACAATTGACTTTAAAGCTTGAAAGCATTGCAGCTAATCCTGTATCAGCACAGGAAGTTCTTGTGGGTTTTATAAAATTCCATTTTTCCTGTGCTGGAAAGGATTTCACTGACTGGTTTTGAAACAAAACCATAGAATACTTTTGGTTCCTTCTGGTTTTCCTCTGTTGTAAAAAAATCTCAGCCCCCAGACTTCTCTTTCCACAATGATACATCATACCCTTACTCATGAGGATGAACATTCAGGCAAAGAAGTCCTTGTTTAGGTGCTTCTCCCATGATATTTGCATATGCACATCCCCACGAGATGCCCAGGTGTGTGCACAGAGCCCCAACCCTGCTCCCAGGTGCCCTTGCCTTGGAACACCTCACCCCCTGCACTCCAGCACATCAATCATTTCCATCCTGTTCAGGCCAGCATTTCCACAAGCCCAAAACGCTGATGCTGGAGGATGCTCAGGAGCTGAACCTGCAGCTGCTGGCAGGAGAATTTATTTCATTCTGTGCAAGATCTTGCTTTTATTTTCATTTTAGCAGAGCCCAAGGCTGCTGTATCAATCAGTGCCAAATTCCATCCTCACCATCATCCAGGCTGCTCCTCGCAGGTTTCAAGCTCTCTAGTTGCCTTGTGCACTCAACATCAGGGCTACTGGGCTGAAAATTGGGGATTAACACACGGAAAGGTCCTCGGGAGTCAGCCAGAGCATGTTTCTGTGTTTCTGGTTGGGAGATGAAAGCACGCATAGGTTACAGTGTCTCAGCACGACCCTGTGACCCCCTCACCCCTCACTGCACCTTCCTCCCTCTCATCCCCGTCCTGGAGCATATGGCCACAGCCTCCCAAGCCCGCCTGCTCCCTGGGGAGAGCTCAGGGGAGCTAATGCACAGCTTCCCCCTGCACAGCACATTTCCCACGCCAGATGTGCGTTCATTAGTCATGTACACACCTCGGCGGCTTCGCTTTTGCCTGCACAAACGCTGAAAAACGAGCTCAGCCACACTCAGCCACACTCAGCAGGAGCTGCCCAGCAGCCCCGACATCTCCATTATCTGAGGGATGTGCCCATCCTACAACGCAGGGATCACACACGCCCACGCACCAGCGTCACAGGAAGGTCTCTGTGCAGCTGCACTGCCCCGCAAATCTGAGGTGTTTAGGGGACTGCAGAGACCCCACTGAACGGGGCAGATGGTTGTTTTCCCCCAGGAGCTGCTCAAGGGAGGGTGCATTCCCAAAAAGAGAACCTTTCTCCATCACTACAGCTATCTAGGAACTGCAGCCCGAGTGTTGAGGGCTGTCCACACTGCACAGGGACACACAGGGCTGCAGGAGAGACAGAACGAGCCTTGGCTAATATAGTTAGCCAGGAGTGATGCTTTCTCCTTCCCAAAGATAAATATCATTAAAGCTCAGGCTCGAGTATTTTACATCCAGAGCTGCAATGATGTTCCCCCGGGGTGGGGGTTTACAGCTTCGGGCTGTGATTAGGCAGCAGGGTAGTATTAACCCCTCACACTCCCAGAGCATCAGCCTGGCAGCAAGAGCTGCTTCCCTCCTTCAGCTGGCTCAGTCTCCCCATCCCAGGGGCACGGGAAGAAGCTCGAGAGTCCAGGGCGATCAAGGCACAGGATTTAAAGCTGTGGAGGGCAAATCTGGGTGTTTTATCTGTGTGCTCCTAGACTCTGCCAGCAGCTGTGGATGCACTTTACCTTGCCTGAAGACAGTTCAGATGTGGGGGAAATATCCCATATGACATTTTGGACTGTTCAGTCAAAAATCGGGCTGTTTGCACTGAGCTGAGTGAACACATCCCTCCAGGTTCATCCCCTCCAGTAGACACAGAGTGAGCCACACAAAGAGAACAGGCTCCCTCACACAGGGTCTGGGCAAGTTTGGGATCAAAAAGGGGGAAGGGACAACACCACCAGCTGTATCCACTGGGACATTTTTATGAGAGTGGTGGTGCCTATGGAAAATTTGGATCAATTTAAAAACCTGTTGATTTTCACCTTCCTTGCCCAGCACATGTGAGCAGGCAGGGTTTTTCCCAGCCAACACAGGGAAAAGTGCTGATGCTGTTTCCATCACTGGTGGATACAGCTCTGGCATGAGACATACCTTTCCTTTTGCCCACTCACAAACACAAAGCCTAAATATTTGATGGATCTGAACTGCTCTTCCTGGCTCCAGGAAGGAAATGCCCCACCTTGTGAGCAACCTGGGGCTCTCCAGAAAGGAGGTTTTAACCCTGCTCTAGTGCTCCTGGAAGAGCCCCTGGTTAGGGGAGATGGACTGTGGGGAGAGAGCCAGGGATTTCCTTGGTGCATCGATCACTGAGGGGTCTCTGTGCCTGCCAAGCCACAGCCCTGCTTGTGTTGGCAGAGGCCCACGCTGACCGTGGGCACAGCCACAGCACTGGGTTGGCAGGGAAAACATGCCCCGTGGGATCTGTGGTTCACGTGGCTCCAAGCAGGGCCAACAGCAGGCACAGGGAAAAGCCCATCCCAGCCCCAAAGGGGGAGTTTGGGTGATGCTGAGTGGAGTAGGAAGGACAGACAGAGCAGAAAATTAGGTCCTTGCAGCCAAGTGTGGCCTTACCACACAGACACCAACCACCTCTCCAGGCTCATGGAAACTCAAGCTCCGTGGTTTGGTTGGAGCATCCTCCCAGGGATCACCCACAGGCCATCCCTGTGACAGGGCAGCATGGGGCAAACCCACAGGGAAGACATCAGGCCCATTAGCTGAAAAGCATCAGGAGCCATCAGCGATGAGCAAGGGGTGCAGAGGTGCTACCCCAACCCAAACCAGCACCCCTAAGCCCCAGCACAGGGCAGGACTAAGACCTCCACTGGAAGATTTTCTCCCCTCTTTCTTTAGAGAGCAGAGCACTTCTCCAACCTTCCTGGCTGCACAGGAGCCCTTCAAAGTCACACTCTGGCCATAATCAAGGCAGCAGTGCCTGCCCAAAGCCTGGCACTGGCTGGTCCTGGCCGTGGGCTCTGCTCTCCTTTGGCACAGGTGAGAGGGAGATCAGGAAAGATGGAGACATTGCCCCAGTGACCACCCAGACAGTCCCCAGGAGCCTCTAGGGCTCTGGCTCTCTGTATTGCCCCCTTCCCTGCCCTTCCTCATCTCGTCCTATGTCAGCTCCTTTCCAGGTAACTGCAAGCACATGGGCAGACACAGCTTCAAAATCGCTGTGAACAAGGCCAGCAGAGCAATGACGAGCCAGGCTGGTCCTAGGGCAGCCTCCTTGCAGCACATGAGCCTGGCAATCCAGGGAGCTACTCACGGGATGAACGACAGCACCTTCCCCTGGCACTGCCGAGCCGTGCAGCCCGCTCTGTGAGGCTGGGAAGGGACGCTCAGCCCCGGTTTCTGGCCCGTGAGCTTCCCTTCTCTTCCCGCAGCCCCCCGCTCCGGCTGCGCCGGCTCCGGCTGAGGAGCCGCATGCGGCAGCAGGGGAGGGGAGGGATGCCCGGCTCCGCACGCAGCCCGGCCACGGCCACACGTGTGCGGAGGCAGCCGGGGGAGGTCGGCCCCGGGTCACCCAAAAGCAGCTGGAGCAGCGCGTGGGCTGAGGCTGCAGCGCCCAGAGGTTTCCCAGCGCCTTCAGCGACTCTGGGGAGTGGCTCTCGCCGCCAGCCCAGCTCCTCTCCAATCCAGCTCCCAAAGTGGCCAGGCTACCGAAAAGAGCTGGTCTCAAGCCTCTTGCAGCCCCTCCCAGTGTCGGGAAGTGCTGGGGAGAGCAGTGGTGGCAGCCACGGCCCCTAAAGGGTCCCTGGCTCCCCGGCCCCTGCTCCCTCCAGCGTAGCCCAGACTTGTCCTCATTTCAGGCTGGGCAAACGGCGGCCCAGCCCCAGAGGTAGTGAGGTGATGCCGAACCTCCTAATGGAGCTTGACAGCAGTGGGATTAAAAGCACAAGTGAGATTACAACCCCTCTGCAATCAGATTCTGCCCTGGAACAGCTGAATCAGAAAAGGAACCTCCTGGAACAGGGAGGGGATGAGGAGCCCGCTCAGTGAGGGCAGCAGGGGCCAGGGGGAGCCTGGTCCATCCCAAGCCCTCATTATCAATAGGAAGGAGCCAATCTTCCCCTCCTGCAGCAGCACCAGGGAAGGGCTTCACCAGCAGCAGTCCCAATTCCAGCTGGTCCTAAACTTTGGATGCAGAACAGCCCACACCGCCTGCCCTCCTTTTTCTCACTGCCTGCGAGGTCAAAGCATTCCACAGCATCCGCAAGGAGCTCCCTCCTTTCTCCCTCTCCTTTGAATTGCTGTGCTTGGAGTGGTGCCACAGACACCGGGAACAACAGCTAGGTCCAAATGGAGAGAAGAAGGGAGAACACACTTGGATGCAAGGGGTGCTCAGGAGAACACCCACAGCCCCTGTTTCTGTGGGACAGGGACACATTCTTGCAACCAGCACCAAGCCCTGCAGCATAGCCCTGGTTCAACTAAAAGGCAACACTGACCCATTTGCCACACGAGGGATGCTCCAGCAGAATTGCTGCCCCACGTTTCCTTCACATTCCTTCCAGCAGGAATATCTTGGTATTTCCCTCGAAGCCACCCAAACAGGCCTTTGCAGAGACGCAGTGGTGGCCAGCTTGCACGAACCATCCCAGGGATGTCCTCCAAAAAGCCAGCAAGGCACAAGCACCATCCCCATCTCTGCTCATCTCAAACCAGCAGCCAGAGGCTGCTCTCCTGCCTGGCAGTCATTTTCTCCCAGCAAAATGCAAGGCAAAACCAGGGCTTTTTACTGCAGGAAAAAGGGAGCCACTCCAGGGACCAGCTGGAAGAGCTGATGGGTCTTGGCACAGCACTCAGGCTGAAAAGCTCCAGCTCCAGACCTTATTTTGCAGTGACCTGTACCAAGATTTGGCTTTTCCCTTTTTCTTGCCAAATGGAAAGAAGAAGAAAGCCTTCCAGGTCAGAGAAAAGAAAAGCATTTACTTGTGGGTCAAGTGAAACAATCTGATGCAGGGTTGAATGCACTTTTATCCTCCTCAAACAAGGAAAAGATTCCATTTCCATCTCAAAAAAAACCCCATCTAAAAATAAAAAGACAAATGTTTTTAGGGTCAGAAGCACTCAATTTTGGTTTCCAAGCCCAATTGATTTGCTCAACTGAACCCCACAATGTTGCAAAGCATGGCTTGACTCAAAAGCCATGTGGGGAGAGATGGGCTGAGGCATCGATCTGCAAAATGTCACTCTTGCTGGGATGGCACAGCCACAGTGACCACTGCAGGGCCAGCCCAGGACCACTCCTGTCCCCGGAGTACAGCCTGGGAACCCTGAATTCTGCAGTGCTGGGAGGGAGGGAGCGGGGGAGGGAGAGAGGTGTTTGGCCACCTCTGCAGCACTTTGCTCATCCAAAGCGGGCTGTCACTTCCCATCGTCCTCGCCAGCCAAATCCTTCCTGACATCCCGTTTAAAACCCCAAGTACCCGATTACCGCTGTGCCCAGGCAGCCAGGAGAAACTCTTCCATAAACACACCCCCCTGAAACAAAATCCCTGCCTGGAGCACTGCTGCTCACCCTTCCCAGATCCACCTACATGCCAGGGGTACCCTGGGTCCTTCTTGAGGTGGTCCAGGTGTGGCTCTCCTCTCACGTGCATGGCCCCAGCCACAGGGACACCACGTTTCCAGCACCTGCTTCCCACCAGCCCAGCAGGGGAAGAGCCACCCTTCCCCAGCTCCATCCACCTGCCAGGGCTGACCCCAGACCCCTCCCATCCCTGAGTCCATTAGCAAATCCCTGGAGCACACACCTTGCTGGTGGTTTTGCTTAAACTTGGCTTTTAGCTACGCCGCCTTTCAATTTTTAATTTCCTCTAAACATTTTGGTTTTCTCCCTGGGGACTCCAAGCCGATCGCCTCTGCTGGCAGCACGGCTGCCCCACAGCTGTGGGGAAGGGGGAAACCAGGGGCAAAGGAAGGGAAAGCAGCTCCACCCCAAGCTCCTTTGGAGAAGCTGGACCCCTTTACCTGCACACCCTGGGATGAGGGGCATCCACACCGGGCCCTGGTGTGATGCTCCACAAGGAGGAGGAGGAGGATGACTCCAGACCCCTCCAGGAGGGACATGACACCTGCAGGGACACGGTTGTTGCAAAGAAAAGCATCCCTCCTCCTTCCATCAGACACCTCTGTGGGTCTGGGTGTCCCCCAAAATTGACAAGGTTTATCTCAGTGCCTGGCACAGCCACCTCTCCTTCCCCACCACTCGGCACCAGCACGCAGCAATGCCCAAGAGCAAGGACATGAACACGGCATCACTTTCCAGTCCCTGAGGCATCTTTCTCTTTTTTCCACTGCCTTAGGCAATAAATGTACAAACAGGGACCTGCTGGGCATGAGGAATGTGAGCTGAACTGCTCTGGGAAGGGAGATACCATCACAGAGCTGCGAAGAGCAGCCCAGATCACCCTGGAGCAGGGGAGCAGCTCCAGGTGGGTTTTCTGTCCCTCAGGTGCTGGGGTTGGGGGGGGTCTGGCTCAGGATTAAGGTTCATTTCTTCACCTTTTATCCTGATTGAAAGAGCATGGAAAACTAACCAAGCACTTGCAGACAACACGTGAATGACAAACACTCAAAGCAAAAAAGAAATCCTGGTCAGTTAAGCATGAGGAAAGGTACACGGGGTAGCTGCAAGTCCCCATGGCCCACCTTCAACAGGTACCCAGGGTGCAAAAAGAGCAATGTGCCCAGAATATTCTCCCTCTATCCCCAAACTGGCAGATTTGGGAGTCCCAAAATCACAGGGATACTGTTTAACCCTTGCTGGCTCCCTCCCACAAATTTGCTGCTACACATGTAAGCTCCCAGTACCCACACAGCACCCTGAAGACCCCGTAGCACCTCCCCATTCCTAATTTCCTGAATCGGCAGTAGGACCCATCCCCAAATCTCCCAGTTACATGGCCAGGCAGCCTGGGGACCTGCTGCACCCCAGGCAGGGAGCAGGACAGAGGCAGATCCTCTGTGGGGGTGTGGGGACCTGCCCACTGAGCAGGATGTTCTTCAGCTCTTCACCTCCCTCGCCCTCCCAGGCCCCAGGGAAGAGGAGCTGGAGGCTGCAGGGAACTGAGCCACTGAGCACTGGCCTCGGCTGCCATCTAGCAGTGACCCAGCAGCAGCAGGGACACAGTGACAGCTCTTCCCAGCTCAGGCCCCTGCTGCAGCCCAGGCAGCAGTAAGAGAAGATCTGGGGGTCCTCACAGGACACCCCACCCTGGCCCCAGCTGTCACCTCCCTGAAACCAAAAGGTGGTTCTGCAGCAGAGGGTGAGCTCTGAAAAAGCTCAGCTCCCTTACAGACAACAAAAATGTGCAGAGTGCCTGAACCCAAACGTGGCACTGGAGAATTCAGGAAACCTCTGAACCTCCCTGCAAAGTTGGACAGCCCCTGCTCCTCAGCACCCTCCTTCCATCTCCTTCATTAGCTTTCCCAGCCACAGATTTTTGGTTTTTTTAGCTGTATCACATCCCAAACCACCCTTAAATGCTGAAATTAAAAAAAAAAAAAAAAAAGTGAAAGAGCCATACAATGGTTTGGATCAGAAGAGAGCTTTAAAGATCAACTAGTCTAATCAACAAATGTCTTATGCTGGGCTTTTACCCATTCCAGTATTACTGCCAGTATTAATCAGCTTTTCTTGGTTGTTTGCAGTGAAAGATACCTCTGGCATGTTTGCCAGGTGGGCACAGAATGGCCCTTGAAGATGTGAGGAACACTCCAAGCACCAGAAAAGCAGCTGGATGCCAGCACTCCTAAGAAGGGCACTTCTGTTTTCACAGCTTTTCTCTGGCATTAACACCCATTAGAATCACTTGCCACAGGCAAGGGGCAACACAAACAGGGTCAAGCTTCAGGCTCTCATTGGATTCCTTACAGATTTTATTCTGTATTTTTTAAGATGAGATTCCTGACACTTTGTATACATGACACCCAACAAATCACAGCATCTTCTTCTTGGGGAAAAAGGTTTCTTTGGCTCTACTCACAGCAAGGAGTGTGTAGAGCAGCCACTGTGCTAAAAACCAAAACCACATCCCCACACAATGTCAAAACAGCTCATGCACCCAAGGAGGGAGGGACAGGCAGCCAGTTTCCCTCTCCTAAACTTAAAGGATATGTAACACAATGTGACACTTGGATGTTCTCCCAAACCATTGTATTAAAGAGCAGTAACTCAGTACAGAACTGGTACAACAAAACCCAACTATTTTCCTGAAAGTAAAACCAACATTTATCACACATGCTGGGCACATCTGAGACATCACACTCCAGGTTTTTTCAAGGGATTAAACGTTTCTGAACAAAAAAAACAAAACACTGACAGCATGGTCATACAGAGAGCCTGTACTGCTCCAGCCAGCCTTCCTTTGCAGCAGCTCCATGTTCTCCCCTCTTACCACACCTCCCTTCTCGGGCTGGGGACCCACTGGAAGTAGGAATGGGAAGTGGCCAATCGTGCAGCTGCCAACACTGCAGAGAGCAGGGCAGGAGGGACACACAGTTCCTGAGGTGGCCCTTGGTCACACAGCCCAGAGCACTGCAGAGGCCAACCATGAGACTCCTGGGAAGGTCTTGGCCTTCATGTTTTCTTCACCTGCATAAAGAGGGACACAGAGAAGAAAGATCAAATCTACGCTTGCAAATCCAAGAGCTCCAGTTTAGACTTGAAATCCCTTTTGCCTGGACTTCACCAGGCCATGGAAAGAAGACTTGCCACTGCACACCTATTTGATGAGCCTGACATGGTGTAATGCAAGGACCTCTCTCCTTTTCCTCCTGCTGCTCCACCTCCTCTTCCCTTGAGGGGGGAAATCAGATGTGAATTCAGTAGCTCGGGTCTAGGGAACTCTAGAGAGAGTGTTCCTAGGCACAAACAGCCACTGCCTTTGGCAAATCACTTAATCCACCTTGTAAATCGAGCAACTCTTGTACGGGTGCTGTAAATTCTTCCATCTTCCAAACACCCACACAGGGACCTCAGGGTTTACAAAATGCTTCAGTTCCTTACAGTTGAGAGACTGGGAGACTCGATATGAAATGAACACTGGAGTGGAGAAACAAATACTTCTGCATGCAAGCAGCAGAAAGTCTAGAAAAGAGAACAAAACCCAACAGGGAGAGAACTAACCCTCAATTCATTTGTTCCCATTAAACAATTAGAAACCCATTTTGCTGCACAAAGGTCAACCTGATACCACAATAATAAATAGCTGCATGCAGTGTATTTCCAGCCCACAGAAACACCACTTTCATCTGTTCCAGCAGCACCAGCCCTAGGATATCCAAGAGGGGCTGCAAAACTCACAGCACAGTAACAGACTGCTCAACTTTCTGTCAGTCAATTTTGACTGACAAATCTGTCCATACCAAAAAGGGGGCCCAGCAGGAATAGTGCTGCCATGAGTACAACAGTGGGATGTACAGCTTCATAAAGCTGGGCCTTGCTGGAAAAACTTTCTATCTGATCTGGGTCATCTTGTAAATAAAGGAGGGGTAAAGGACTTCCACTGACTTGGCTAAGACAGCAGGCATTGAAGACTCTCCAAGAGAATGAGGTGTCTGCAAATGTATGTAAAAAATTGAGAGGGTGCAATCAGTGCGCACTCAGCTCATTAGGTGCCCTGACCTTAATTATCTATCAAAATTTACAAAGAAGTGGAAGGTCAGCAAATGGATAATTAAAAAAACCAGAACAAGACTACACAACAATAATCCCCCAGTCCCCTTGGCCAAAGGGCAGCTTTTCCTCCACAGCAAGCTGGAAAGAGCCATAGTCTATTACAAGACACAAGGCACCCTCACTTAGCAAAGAAATAACAGCTGTCTCAGCTCTCAGCAGCCCCACGCAGAACCAGTGATGGCAATGACAGAGGGAGTTTCTGCAAGAAGGCAAGAGCTGAGTCAGAGGAAGCCCCTCTGCATTTTTGCTTAAGAATTCAAATTAACTTTACATTTCAGGGATGTTCACTCAGGTCTCAGCCACAGAAGAGAGTTGATGTTTGTATTTTTTAACTCAGTAAGGAGGAGAAAACTAGTGAAATGACAGACAAGCAGCAATTCAGCCACAGCTGTTCAAAAACTGGGTACTTGCTCTCTAGGCTGCTTCTGTTTCCAGGGCATGAGGGGACTGAGGCACTCCTGCAGCAGCAAGGATGGCTGGGCAGCAGGAATTCAGTGCTGACAGGATGCCAACACAGGCATCACTAGAGCCCAATTAGCCAACTACTCAGCTGGATACCAGCAGCCCAATGAACACCTCTGCTTAACATGCAGGAAAAAATACCAATGTTAGGACAAGGTTACAAGATGATTTTTATCTCCTCTTGCCATCCACCCAGGATGCATTTACACTCCTCTAGTCTTCAAAACACCACCTATGCCTGACATTTGTGAATCTTACTTTAGTCAACTAGGTAAGGAACTCTACAGATTCCTACACTTGAAACACAGATTTGCAGTCTTCCCCACATTACCCTCTTCCAAATACATACAGTAAGATGGTTTGTTTCTTTCAGTTCATTGGATAAATTGACAGAGCAAGGACATGAATATCCAAGACACACAGACTTACACAGAGCTTCTCTAGCATAGAAACCTAAGTTGGCTAGAAAAAAAACTAGGGAAAACAGCTACTTTACAAGTTACTAGCATTACACTGGCTTTTACTCTCCTTTCAGAGCAGTGTCAGGAACACAGCCCCAGAGCAGGCCCACTGTTGAACACTTCAACAGCTGACATTTGCTCGAGAGGTGTTTTGGTTCCTGTAGCAAAATGTCTCCTGAAAATACTATAATTTAAATAACACAGAAGAGGGGAGAGAATTACGTGTAGACAAAGGCTCCTGGTGTTTCTAGTGGTATTAGCCTAGACTGCACTCAAGACCTGGGGTTTACTCCCTGCTTAACCTCTCTGTTCAGCACTTAATTAAATGTTAAATAGCCCAGGGCTTCTCTTTTAACAAGCTCTGAAACCCAAGGTGTAAAACATACACACATGCTTTACATTCACCCTTAGAGTTGTTTTTTTAATAAACCTGTAGTTGTACATTACCTTATCCCCAGCAACAAGCAGGACAACAAATCACTTCCTTTCAGGTCAGTTTAGGATGAGCAAGACCCTGTGATGCAAATATTCACCACTTCTGGTCTCTTCGTGCATTTACAGGCTGCCCTGAGATATTACACATCCTTTGCCAAACCCCAGAGATCTAAGAGGAAAACACACACTTCCTGGCTCCCAGGACTGCAAAACCATGGAAGCGCCAAGTCAAACTGATCACAAGAATCTGGCACTGCTCTGAGTTCTCAGAGTCCATTCTCAAACTGAAAAATTATGGGAGGTTAGAGGGAGCACACAGACTCACAGAAGTCTGCAAAGGGATCAGAGGACAGGCAGCTAGAAAGGTATTTATGGTCCACATAAATAATATTTTCATATTATGCTTCTGCTTGCTTTTTATAAAAGCAGAAAACCAGCTCCACAGAAAACTTGCATGGGACTAAAAAAACAAGACACATCTGCTGAGCCCTGGAGCTGATTTCATGGAATGACAGCTGTGCCAAACTCTCACCTGGTCACAGCTCAGCCCCATCCAGCTTCAAGGTTGCTGTTTCACTGTCTGCATCTCGAGATTCCTGCTGCAAGTGAAGGTCTGACTCCATCACTTCACCATCCCCCTGCTCTCCACTGGGCTGAACATACAAGGCTGAAAGATTCAGCTCCTCAAATTCCTAGAACAAACAAACCCCCCCACCAGAACAGTTAAAAACCCCTATGTTGTAACCACCACAAAGAATAAAAAGGATTCAGCAAATCTCTAACAGGTCAGCAAATGGATGAAGGTGCACAATACCCAAGAGCTAGCTCCAAATTCTTGCAGATATGGCCTTATTAAAAAAAAAATCAACTCCTCTTCTGCCAGCAGCAAAATTTCTCAGCAATACCCCTCTTCCCCCAGAACTGGGCCTACACATGCAAAAATACCATCACAGGATCTAATCCTGCCAGAACATGCATTCTGCATCTGCTGAATAAAACAGATAGAAGCACTCCAGGCTGTAAAACTCAGCTTTTCTGCTGAAATATAAAATCATGGCAGTACCTTTCCAAGGGTTTACATAATCCACACAGTTCTTACTGAAACGGAGCTGAGACACTCAAGTAACGGCACAGGTAAGCCAAAAGCACAAATGCTCTGGCTTACAACTGGTGGGACAATAGGCAACCTACCATAGTTATGCCATCCAGCGCTGCACATTTCACTGGCCAAGTATGGCAGTTTGTAAACTAACACCACTTCTTTATCAACTTTTAATCCTTTGTTAGGAGACAGGCTGGAAATAGTTTGTTCTACTAAACAGAACATCTCTGCTGTATCATCAGATTCCACCCAAACCAAAAAAGCAAGCTCTGCCCATAGAATTAGGCACTCTAGGATGCAGTCACAGAATGATAAGCTACAGGCAGGCAGGGAATACCAGTTTTGCTCTTCACAAAAACACTTGCTTCAAGGTAAGAATCTTCCTATTCCAGGCACCCAAACAGGGATCCTTCCCCTTCCCCTTCCTTTCAGCAGCACATGCCTCCCTCCTGACCTGGGAAGGAATGTTCTCTCCACAGACATCAGCATATCCCATATCCCTCAAGACAGAGTGGAAGTAGACATCCTCCTTGGTGGATGTGTCACACAGGAAGAGGTACAGAACACCATCCACATATTCATCCACGATGCCCACGAGTTCCTTGAAGTGACAGAGATGCTTGAACAGGAGAATTGCTGCACTGGACCACCTACCCTGAGGAGGAAACAATGTAAAGTTACTATAAACAGACCAATCTCCATCACATGAGACTTTTCCTTGTGGTGGGCACTTGTCAAAAGCCAACTGAGCTAGGCCAGGCTAATGACAAATACAGGGAAGTCAGGCAGACAAGCTTCCCAGCATGAAACTAAACCAAACTACCCCAAAGCCTGGAATTCCCATTACACCCTAAATACCTACTTCCAAACATAGTTCCATGGCTTTCACCAGTGATTTTATCCCAATTACCTAAAATAAAGTTGTTTGTTGGTTTGGTTGTTTTTTTAATTCCTGGAATCACAAGACTTTACACATGCTAAAAGTTATTAAAAGTTATTAAAATGCTGCTAAGCCTTACCACAAAGAAAACTGTGATTAACCCTCAAAACCCAGGGGAAATAACTGCTTTTAAGCAACATCTTTATAAAAACACACAGGCAGCAACTCTGCTCCCATTCAATCCTTCAGAGATTGTACTTCTCAGACTTCTTGACCAAGAGGTTTCCCATCACAGAGAAACTTTCTTATGACTTTTATAACTCTGGCTGTGCTAACTGCATCAAACCAACTCATTTAAAGCTCTGTTACAGAAGAATTTTTTAAAACAGAGGGTTGGAGCTACCAAGACTTCAGAAGGACGTTGGGGGACTACTGGCAGGGAAAGGAACAAGTTTGCTGTGTTGCTTAACAGTAGCCATCTGTTCCTGCAAGAATATAAGCAAGAATGCTCTGATGGTAAGGAAAGCAGTGAAAAAGGGCGGTTGCTTGTAGAGCAGAGACTCACCCAGCACCCTCTGCTGAACACAACAGCACCAGTTCTGCTGTAAATATCAACAGGACCTGGCTTCATCCAAATGTCTGCCCTTTGGCAGGAGAAAAAGACAACCTCGACGTGGTAACTCCTGTGCATATGTCAATAATCAGAACTGCATGTGGACACGTACCTCCACGGGTTTTACCCACGCCAAGGAACACGGGATGGCCTGAGCAGGGAGCTTCAAGTAGTGCCACCTGAAATGCAAAGCAAAACCATTACAGCAAAAGCAGGGATAAATCAGCAGAAGAGCAGAACTTCCTCCTCTTCTGTGTTTTACTACCAGGTTAGGAATATAGAAGCATACACTGGATTGTGCACTTATGACTAAAACCCAACAGTAGCTTCAGAAAAAACTTCATACCCAGAGAATGGGCACAGCAGAAACCGCAGTAACCACTGGTCCCTTATGCATTCCCTGGCTCTTACTCATCAAAACCCCTTGTGGAGACAAAGTTACAGACAGAGACCTACGACTTTTGAACCACAGAATGCCAACAGCCAGACACAAGGAGAGGCAAAGGAGGGGGAAGACACAAATATGGAACATGCAGAGAACAAGTACCTCTGACCCTGCAAATACATCCCACTTGGACTGGTGTGCCTTTAGCAGAATGTGTGTATCCATTCATGCAACCCAGGAAGGAGCACTAGGGACCTTGCCCCGAGGTGACAGAAAGCAGCAGCAAGAGGACAGACTGAGGAGGGAAGGCAGACACAGGGAAGGATTTAGCAGTGTACCCCAGGGGCCAGTGCTGGGTCCAGTATTGTTCAATGTCTTCATTATCAACCTGGGTGATGGGGGAGAGCCTACCCTCAGTCTGCTGAAGACACAGAACTGGCAGGAGTGGCTGATGGCCTAGAGAGTTAGGCTGCCATCCAGATAGATCTTAACAGGATAGAGAAATGGGCAGGCAGGACCTCACAAAGTCCTGCACTTGGGGAAGAACACCACCATGCATCAGCACAGTGTGGACCAGCTGGAAAGTGTAACTTTTACCAGGAGGGTGAACAAGCACTGGAATGGGTTGCCCAGAGGGGTCATGGAATCTCCATCCTTGGAAACATTCAAAAACCATCTCAGCGTGGTCCTAGGCAGCCTGTTCTAGACAGCCCCACTTCAGCAGGGAGCTTGGAACAGGATGACCTCCAGAAGCCTAATCCAGCCTCAGCTGTTCTGCGATTCTGCTGCCCATGTGTAATTTACTTACTTGAGGAATCTCAGCCAAGACTTCTGGACAATTTGGAGGTGTCCATAGTCTGCATAGAACACCTCCACCTCCTGCTCATTGATCACACGGTGGATGATCACACGGTACCACCACTTGGAGACCATGACACAGCAGAGCTGCCCAGGCCGCACGGCCGACTCGGGCATGATGTATTTATCAGAAGCAACTTTATGTGAGTAAACGTGTCTGTAAAAGACCACAGTGAGAAACCAGGCTTAGCAGGGTGCAAGAGATGAACAAGGATAAATATATGGGGCATCAAAAGAATCATGACTTTTCAAAGTCCCCACGGCATGAATTTTCAGGAGCTACTTTTAATAGAACCTTTGTATCTCTGTTCTGCCACACTTGAAACTAAAATGGAAATAAAATTGTAACCCCAAACTTTTAATATTTGAATGATACTCTCGGGGTCCAACAAAAAGTTAATTAATGGGGATTAATCAGAGGCTAAGCACAATCATCCTAATAATTGGTTTTTCACCATCACTTTGACATACCAGCATTTCTCATGAACCAGGTTCTGGAGTACTGGCCCAGGTGCAGTGTTGGAGGAGGAAGTAAAAGCCTTAACTGAACACATTAGCAACAACTTCACAGACAAGACAAAGGAACTCTTCAAGTTCCTTTCGTTCTGGGCTTACAAAGTTCAGAACTGCTAGGACACAGACAAACCACAGGAACTGCTGGTGAGCACACTTTCTGCTTGGCAGTTAACAGGAATGGATAACCATTTTGAGTAGTGTTTCAGGACAGCTCCAGCACCTCTGTACCAAGCAATGAAGCATCACCAGGAGCTGGGTGCCCAGTTCCCTCAGCACAAACACGCACTGCACTGCCACAGCGTGCTCCCACCTCATCTCAAACATCAGATCCTGCAGTTTATAGGATGCTTCCGTGCTGGAGATGTGGATGTAGAACTGGCTGGGAGAGACGATGAATTCCACAATGACTCCCACCAGGCATCTTCTCTTCAGAGGCGGCAAACTGCAAAGGCTTCTGTCCTGAACAGCATCTGGAGGGACTTCTGGAGTTGGTGGAAACTGGTCAAAATCTTGATGCTACAAAGGGATAAGTGGGAGGTGGCACTCAGATGTCTCATCATGCACTGAACACACATAATTGGCCTTTCCATTGATTTAAAAAATAGTTCTGCTTTCCTGGGGACTTGTGAATTACTGAATATCAGAGAATCCCAACAAATTGGACAAACTTAGATGAAAACTCTCCTGTGACAGAAACAATCACTTTCACACTCTCTTTCTTTCTTCCCTCCAGTGTTAAGAGGGGTGCAACAAAAATACCTTGCTCATATTCCTGCAAGGAATAAAGGAGAGGAACTGAAGTCACGTCACATATTTAGACAAAAGTAGTGAAAGGCTATTGCCAAAAAAGCAAAACAAAACCAAACCCCAAACCCAACCCACCTCTTTGATGGATTTTACTTAAAAGATATAATTTGTATGCTCCATGACCATGAAAAAGTACATGACTGAACCAGCAAAACTATCTGAAAAAGATTCATAAGTGACAGAAGACATGAATGCATCCCACTTTCACACTAGAGCTACTTCCCAAAGACAAAACCAGTTAAAATATACAAATTCTATTCTTTTCTTACTTTAGGCAAATTTGTACAAGTGAGCTGTTCGCATAGCTTTCAATTTTTCATTATTCTAACTGCTGAAAACATTATTTCTCTTGAAGCAGTATGGATGGGAGCCTTAATCAGACATCAGCTACCTTCACTGCCTCAAGGGCTTTCTTTTGTGCCAGCAGACAGCACTTCTCCAGTGATTAGAAGTCAAAAATACTTCCATTTTACTCACTGTGAACACAGTACCAGCTATCACTGCATCATACATCAGGCAAGGTGTGGGCAATTCATATTCCAGCACACTCCCTGTTGCTTATATGGTTAAATTCAACTGCAAACAATGGGGTTTTGCAATGGTGGCTCTCTTCATCACTTTGTAAAGGTGCAGATCATAGAATCATAGAATATTCTGAGTTAGAAGGCACCCACAAGGATCATCAAAGTCCAGCCCTAGACCTGCAAAGGACCACCCCAAGAATCCCACCATGTGCCTGAGAGCATTGTTCAAGTATTTCTTGAATTCTGGCAGGTTTAGTGCTGTGACCACTTCATTGGTCTCTCCATCTGCAGACTGAGTAAAGCCTAATGCCCTTCAATCTTTGGAGCTAGAAATTTTGACTGAAACATCTGAGCTAAACACTGAGTTAACATTTTTAAGTCTAGGGGCGACAGAGGGAATTCTGGCCCGAGCAGAAGCATTACCTCTAAAACACCAGTACAATTGCAAAAATTTCCTCTGTGTGGTACCTGTGAATGGTAGCATTTCTAAGGGACAATTTTGCTCTGATAAACTTCTTCAGATCAGACTGTTAAGGGCACACATGAGCTTTATACCGTATCTCACATACTGTTAGTGACAAGAGACGTTTCTTTGAAAGACTTGCAGGATGTGTACTTGAAAACACACTCACAAAATGCAACAAAGTTATAAAAAGACAAAACAAGAGTACACAGTGTAAAACTGGACTTCATAAGAAGTGTGGCTTGCAAGAGAGGCTGACTCCTTGCCCCAAGCTGGACTGGCAACTGCCAAGAGTGGTGTGAGTGACACTTTTCCTTCTGTCACAACAGCAAGAAAAAGCTCCTGAGAGCAGCAGCTCTGTATTCTTTATCCTTCTTGGAACTGAGCAGATAGACTCAGCCCTTGTGCCCCATCTGACCCTGAAAACACTTCCAGGATACCTGGCAGTAGGACAGGGCTCAGGCTGCTTCTTTCCCCTCTACCTTGCAGCATCCTGATGAACAAATATCCACTCCACACCCAACTAACACAATGTAAACTGCTTTCCTCCTCTTTTTAAAACAAAACAGCAAACTTGGTATTTCATGACAAACAGGAGTTGTACAAACATCTTCCAAGTCTTGTCTTGCCAGGATCTTTAAATGGGTTCCCTCTGCATTACCTAGGAACAAAAATCTCGGGCTATCTAGGCCCTTTATTGCCTTCACACAATCAGATTGTGGTTTGATCTAGGGGAATTCCCTGTGGACCTCATCACACCAAACTAAAATTTCTTTAAAGGATCAGAACAGGCTGCCAAAAACCTCTCAAGGGTATGTTTTATCAAGTGCTACACAAAGCCCGGCTCATAGTTCCAGGCTTCCAAGCTCATTAGTACACAAACCACCAAAGTTTGGAAGAACCCTTGGGATTCTTTCCCTACCTCTAAGCTCCAATTGTACAGCTGGGTATATCCACAAGACAAGCTTGGCAGAGGAAACAACTCTAAGCAGGACGATTTTCCTGAGAAAAAGAAGGCCTAATGATGCTCAAAGAGAAAAACTGAAGCAGGGACAAACAAATTCTGCCAAAAAGATCCGGCAGTTCAGAGCCTCTGCACTGCTATTCTCCATCCCTTTCTAAAAATACAAAACAAAATAATGATAATTTCCTACCCAATAGCAGACTTGGGACTGCAGGAATCAAGGTCACTGAGGAACATTCCCCAGCTCTGTCAAAAGCAGCAGAGGTAACTTCAGACAGATTGTCTCACAACGAATCTATTCAAGTCCAGTTACAAGTAACTATACCAAAAGGTATCACCACTCTTGTAAGCGAGCAAGTTAACACTTAACTGGCTTTGGATGATCTGATAGACCTCGAGACCAGAAAAAGACTGACTTTGGATGCCACATAAAGCCATCCACCAGGTCAATATGAGTCTGGTCACCTCCAAAGCCATCTAAAACAGGTGCAAAAATGTTTGGAAGCAGCAGTGCGTCAACAATGCAAACTGAACAGAAACAAAGCTTGTAAAAAGAGTAGCACCCCTTTGGAATATGAAGTGAAAAATCTGCAGATCATTTGTCCAGCCACTTACTTGTTTGAGGTGATCACCCAAATCTACTGCTTGTGTTTGCCCTGGCTCCGAATCCATCTGAAGTGCTGCATGGTAGAAGCTCTCTGTCTCACAGATGGGTTCCAAAGGAGGCATCTCAGCCACAGATGCTGCTACAAAGGCAATAATTTCGCTGTTATTCTTTGTTGGACTGATGCAGTGTTACATATTAAGCAGTAAGGAAAAACATTAAAAAAATGGAAGTCTGAAAGCACTGGTGTTGCCTTCCTAAGTACTTGTAGCATCCACAGCTACCACATTCACGAGGATTCACTGAGTGAGTAGCAAGCTAAGGGTTAAAATCCATTGCTAGAATAATGTTAAAATTAATTTTCCTTGGAAAAGCTATGAATTTGGCAGGAACTGTATGTCATTACCCACTCTCTCCCATAGGTTTTAGGGGAAACCTGACGGTACCTGCAGTCCTGCCTCTTTCGTGGAACACTGTAGCTGTGCCTTTCAGGCCAGAGTTAAATTTTCACTCTCAAAAAGTGTATGGCAAAGGCTTTAGCAGCCTGCAGAGCAGACATTCAGAAGATCCTTCTAGATTTTTCACCTATTGCCTGGAACGACTAGCAATCCAAGTCCTACACACACATTCACCAAGTCCATACTCTGAATGGGCTAGTCATCCCTTCTTTCACCTCACACCAAAAACATATCAACACCTTCCTGTTAAATTCTCTGCTACCAAGACAGCTGCCTTGTGACAGCTGCTTCTGCAGCACTCAACAGCCCTTCTTTGCCAAAGGAAAAGAATCAGGGGAATCAGGACTTCTACAGCAACTGGAAATGCAGCAACAGACACCTGAAAGGCACCCGCTTGGCCACAGAGCTTGTAAGAGCTACGTGCTTTCAGTTAAACACACAACCTCACCTTGCAGCATCTCTTTGTCCTGTGCCTCACCTTGAGGCATCTCTTCCTCAGCCTCGCCCTGAGGCACCTCTTCCTCCTCAGCCTCGCCCTGAGGCACCTCTTCCTCCTCAGCCTCGCCCTGAGGCACCGCTTCCTCCTCAGCCTCGCCCTGAGGCACCGCTTCCCGTTCTATCTTGCTTGCCAAGTACTTCCTCAGGCCCAGGACGGAGCCTGCCTTTGTCTGCTCAACGACAATGGAATCAGACACGCTCCTGAGGACTTCAGACATGGAGGAAAACCCGTACTGCCTGTACTGGAATGCGCGGCCAAAGCGTCTGAGGAAGGCCTTGTTCAAGTCCGCGAGCAGAAGCGGCGAGGAACTCAGTAGCTCCTGCAGCTCAGCCTTCACTGTTGCTGGCAGGATGGGAGTTCCGGCACTCAGAGCTTGGAAACTCTGCGGATTCCTGAAGCTCTTGGTGGGAAAAGTAGCCATCACCTTCGTACCAGTTTTCTTTGATGCCTTACTACGTGTCTTTACTTTCTGGTTGGCAACAAGCTTGGCAATCCCTTTGGTGGAGTCATCTGCAATGGCTACAACACAAAGTAATAAACAGACAACCAGAACAATGAACCATTAAAAGCTCTACACTGGCAAAGCTCCCCTTTGTTCCCTTCTTTCCTCTTCTCCACACCCTTTCCAGAAGCAGCTGTGTCCTTCAAAAGCAATCATACCAAACCATGAGTGATTTCCAGCAACCCCTCCCTTTGCAAACTGGACTGAACTGTTTTTAAAGGCCAGCAAACGGTTTGCACCCTCAACCCTAGAAATGCAGACCAGGTAGGAAGGCAAGTCAAATTCCTGGATGCAGGATCACAAACAAAAGCCAAGCTGCTGAGAGTTTTGCTGGGAAGCAGAGTCACACTAAACTCTCACTACAGAGCAACCCCTGCCCAGGAAAGGTCTCTCTGGAGGAGAGCCCAGGTCTTTTCCAAGCTTCTAAACAACTTTTTCTTGTGTTATGGTGGCACTCAAAAAGCCCCCAACTATTTCATCCTTCCCAATCAACTCTTTGCAGCTGTCCTTTGTTTTCACAATACTTCCCCAAAGTAAAAGAAAATCAAAAAGGTTCTTTGATACAGGCTAAACTTCCTATAGGGTCATGTATGGAAACATTCAGGATAGTCTGCATTTACAGGAAAAGTGATGCTTAGCAATTCTAGTGTACCCATAAGGAAATGTCACCTCAGTTTCTAAACAAAGTGCAGAGTGCAAAAGTGTACAAAAATAACCAGAAGCCTGGGTCACTTTTTCAGGAGGGAAGAGGACAAAGGTGTTAAAAGGCAGATCAAAATACATGAAGAACTATCAGAGAAAAAAAAAAATTAACCAGAGTTGTATGAGAAACAGATTAACAGATACGAGACATACAGCTCTGCACATCTGAACATCACTTCACTCCTGTATGACGTTCCAAACGATCCCTCCACCCACTTGGAAACAAAACCTCACCTTTGAGGATTACAGGGCCGTTCTTAAAAGAACAGATTCGGACAACTTCAGGCATTTGTGTCACCAGCTCCAAGGTGGACTGGAAGCCCAGGTCGCGCAGAGGGAGAGGTTTGCAGACCATGGCCATGTACTGCTCCTCCAGCTGCTCCGGCGTCAAGCCCGCTTTGGCAGCTATCAGCATCGCCCTCACCTCCTTCTTCAGCACCTCCATAAGCTGCGCCTGCTTCGACGCCTCCGTACTAAAGGGGAACACAAGCCAGCGGACGACAACTTGTAGCACAGCTGCTCAGAATCACGTGTAATTTTAACTCTTTCCCACTTGGCAGGCGAAAGCAGGCAGGGGGAGTGGGCAGCGGGCTCACCAACAAGCCCTGTATTCACTTGCCAGCACCGCTAAACCTCTGCCCTCTACAACCCCTGACACTCCAGACACCCTGCGCGCCCATAGTGCTGCCCGAGAACACCCCACCCACCGCCGGGGTCAGCGCTCCCCGCAGAAACCCCTGTGACTCCCCAAGGCGGAGGTTCTCCCCGCAGCCTCGCAGGGTCCATGCGCCCCACAGCCACGGCTGTTCCCCTCAGCCGCATCCCGGGACACCCCCGCACTCCCACACGCACGGCGCCATCTCTCCCGCCTCCCCGCGCGCCTGCGCGTCGCCTTTCCCGCCTTTTCTGGCGCGAGGGCCGGGCGGAGCTGAGGGGGAGCGGCCGCTGCCGCCCTCAGGGCTGGGGCGGGACGGGCTTTCCACCGCTTCGGGGCTGGGGAGGGCCGGCAGGGAGGTGTTTGCCCTGCCTTCGTACCAAAAAAAAAAAAAAAAAAAAAAAAAAAAAAAAAAAAAAAAAAAAAAAAAAAAACACCAAAAAAAAACCGCCAAAAAAACAAAGTTTGGAGAAGACCTCTAAGATGATCGAGTCCAACCCATGAGCCAACACCACGATGTCAGCCAGACCAGAGCACTTTGCTTAAACACCTTCAGGGATGTCCACCACCTCCCTGGGCGGCCTGTTCCAATGTCTAACCACTCCTTAGCGTGAAGGAATTTCTCGCTAGCCCGACTTAAACCTTCCCCGGCGCAGCTTGAGACTATGTCCCCTTGTCCTGTCTCTGTTTGCCTGCGTGGCAAGCCCGACCCCCACCTGGCTACATCCTGCCGTGGCTGTGGTTGTAGAGAGGGATAAGGTCTCCCCTGAGCTTCCTTTTCTCCAGGCTGAGCTTCCCCACAGCTCCCTCAGCCACCCCTCATCAGACTCATGCTCCAGACCCTTCCCCAGCTCCACTGCTCTTCTCTGGACTTGCTCCAGAACCTCCGTGTCCTAATGTTATTAAGAGGAGTCCTGTATTTTGTAAGAGGAGTCTTGTATTGTAAAGAGTCTTTATATATTTTAAGTCCCGCCTAGGAGGAAAATCCACAGTGGAGGCACAAAGAGGACATTAGGAAAGAGCCACACACAAAACAGGACCGGTTCCTTCAATGTAACAATATTTAAGACCAGATGTGGTTATTAAGAGGAGTCTTGTATTTTTTTAGTCCCATCTGAGAGGAAAACCACAGAAGAGACACTGACTTTCAAAAGGTCACAGAGTGTAGTAAAGAGGGATGCAAAGGCTGTTTTCTAAGGGCTCACAGGTATCTGAGAAACCCCCTCAACTGCACAGCTGGTTTCCACACAGGAGCACTTTTCAGATTGAAACAGGAGCTGAATCTGTGAATTTTGGGACACCCATCAGCATGTGCTCTCAAAAAATCTCCTAGTTGGAAAAGTTAGCAGCCAAACACATCTCCCAGGCATGGTGGAGTCAGGTTGAATAAAATCATCAGACAAAACCAGCATGTTGCAGGTTTGGAGGTGTTAAATATGCCATGGTGCTTTTGAGAAGACACCAGTTGGAATCCAAAACCAGACCCAAGCTGCCTTTTGTTGTTGCTGCTTAAAACACCACCTGCCTTTTCTGCAGGTTTGGAGACCAACTCTGCCAGTCCCTCATTGGCCAAGTGATAAACACCAAGTGGAAAAGGTTTCTGGAGCACTTCCAAAGGATATACACCATATAAATTTTTAATTCCACCCCTTTTACACCCGACTTTTCTCTGCCTTTAGCCCTCTCCATCCGCCACTTCCCTGGTGACCTGCTGACAAGGCACCCGGCACAGCAGAGAAAGCAGGCAGCTGGTGCTCCTGCCCTCCCTGTCTGCAATATCCTGACTCCAGGTGGAGCACAAGTCTCCAATAAAACAGGAATCTGTGGAAAAACAAGATCAGCACCTCACCAGCTGTCTTCCCAGCTCCCTCCAGCCACTCCTCCACACCAGGGTCTGGAACTCCCTGAGCTCAGCCCTGCCCTGCTTTATGTCCCAGCTGTGCCTTGCTGTAGTGCAATTTCTAGCCAGGTGCTGATTTCTTTAATACAGTTGGTGACTTTAAAAGTGTTTCTTCCTCAGGTTTTTGCAGATGTCAGCACAGGCTGAGCTGCATGGAAAAAGAAAGCTCCTATGTTTGCTCTGCCATGCTCCTGCTGTGGAAAACTAGGGAGGCATTTAGGCACAAACTCTTTAAGCAATTCAGATTCAACAGCTCTAGCTCTGTGGTATGTCATATTAGCACTTATTCAGGAAAGCTGGGGCCAGTTACTTTCCGTCCTTGCTAAAACGTGACCCTAGAGAGAAGGGGGTTGCTGCCAATGTCCCTTTAGAGTGCCAGCCAAGGGGCTTCTGGAGAGCAGAGCAGTGTGAGATGGAACTCACCCAGATATTCTCCACAACATCCCCTCCAAACGCTCCTAAGCAAGCCACTGGTCTCACCAGCAAAGGTTTTTCACCCTGGTGTCTTATTCTGGCCACTCTCACCTTTTGATATCTCTGGGGCCACACGCCTGGCAGTTACTTTTAGATTGCTTTTCAACAGCTTTACAGAAACTACCTACTAAAAATCACCCGAGTTCTTCTGATTGTATTTTATTTCCAAAAGCAGGAAGATGCAAATAGAATGTCCTCCTGGAGGACACTGTCCAGGTCTAACTTCTCTTCCTGTCTCCGCAGCCGTGCATGATGAGAGCAGAGCAGCTGGAAACAGCTTGCTCACTTCACTGTCCATTATGCCTGACAAGGCTGTGATGAGCTCCAAACGAGCCTCCTCGGTGTGACACCTCCCCCTTCTCTCCTCCCCTGCCTGCTTTTCCTGCCTGCCGCAATAAATTCCAGCACACACTCATTCTACTCCCCAGGCAGCTGAGTGCTCCTTGGCACAGATGAGGATGGATAAGAGGTCTCGGAGCTCTTCCAGGGAGTCTCAGAGAAGGCGCAGAGAGTCCCTGGCTACGCAGAGCAAACGGGAGAAGAGAGAGAGGAGCAGAGAAGCTGGTAAAGGAAAGGGAGATGTAAAGCAGGAGAAAGCCAAGGAGACCAAGAGCACCACGGGGAGTGATGGCAGGGTGCACACCTCCACCGTGGTGGACGTGGATGATGTGGTGTCTGATGAAGAAATGGAGGCAATAGCATTGCTGGATAGTGAGCAGCAAGAGGAAGGTATGGCTTAAAGAAGGGGAGGGCTTGGAAATCTGTGGCGTCTTTGATGCTGCGTGGGTCACAGTGTGACTCTGCTGTCTGTGTGGTGTCATCACACCCACCGTGCACAGGCATGGTTACCCTCAGGGTAGGATATGGGAGACTCCAGCCAGCCTCCCAGCCAGCTTCCCCATGGCTCATTAGCACCATCCAGCAAAGCAGCGTACCTGGATACAAGCAGTTACATTCCCACCATCCTTCATGCTTCAACTTGCTACTCCCCGGTTCTGTTCATGCTCTGCTCTCTTCCTTCTCTTGCTCGGCCTCCTTTAGGTGGGTGGTATTGGCCTTCCTGCCAGTTCATAGCCCAAAGGACCTCGCTGCAGGGAAGATCCACCCTTGAGGTGCACACTTGCTGCTCACCTGCCAGATAACCTTTAAGAGCAGCTCCTCTCCACATGTTTGTGAGGCACATTCCCAGCCTGCTGCAACAGAAGGGAGCATCACGATCCTTTTGGCAATACAGCTGGGCCTGTTTAGACCCAGCATCACCACAGGCATGGCAGATGTGTGCTACAAGAGCCAGCATCACTTGTGCCCTTCCATGCCAGCACCTCTGCTGCCCCAGCGTGACACAAATGTTCAGACTTGCTCCTAACTCCTTGGGAACAAGCTTTGCACAGCTTCCTCTTTCTGCCTCTGTTACAGGAATTGTAGCTATTGAGCAGTGCTTAGGAGCTCTAGTGACCACACAGGTTCTTGGAATATGAAGCTCCCTCAGGACCTGGTGGTTCTGCAAAGTATTCCAAAGGCAGAGGGGCAGGGATGGAAGGGTTGGAAGGGATTAAAAATGGGAGGGATACTAACTTCACAGTTGGAAATCATGGTCCACTCCTTGGCTCCATCTGTCCATGCTATACCTGCTGATTTTTCCCTCAGACAGGAACACAACAAAAGGCAGCCAGAGCAAGATGACCCACATTCACTTTGGGGAGATGTAGAAAATAATATTCATCTGGGCTGACCAGCCCAGCCAACCTCCAGGACCTTGGGGTAACTTCTTAGAAGACAGGAAAATTTCACTGGCACCAGAGGCTTCATTCCACTGTATTGGGGAGCTAGGATGTAACTAAAAAGGATGTAACTATTCCAAAACAACCTGAAATACTCTGATAGAGAAGGGCACTTTAGGCTGTGCATGTTTAAAGCTCTCTCTTATTTACAATCTTTGTCTTTAGTTCATTTTTCCAGATAAACTTTAGGGACCCCAGCTCAGCAAAGTTGCCCATTCCAAGCCTTTCAACCCCGCTTGGTAGCCCCAGTTCTTCAAGATAAAGTCTGCTCTCTAGTCAAGGAGCCATGGAGGAGCATGGCTCAATTTTAGTCAGTAAAGCAGAAACAAAATCTCTCCATCCATCCTTGCAGCTCCTGGCAATCTGGAGCAGGGGGTGTTCCATAACTCCTCTCTAGAGAAAGCCAAGTGCTTCCTTTCCAGGGAGTCCAGGCAAAGGACAACAGCGAAGCTGTTGTGTGCAGGCACTTGTCAGGCTATCAGTATTTTGGGAGCAGTCCTTTTCTAACATAGTCCTGTTGGGTTTCTCCCTAGGTGTAAAGTCTCCTGGTCTGGGTGTCTGTGAGTGGCTTTTGACCATCTTGTCCTTCCTGTTCATCATAATGACCTTCCCCATTTCTGTCTGGTTCTGCATGAAGGTGAGAATAGCCATGGGGCCTCTCAGGATTTGGTGTCTCATCTGGATGTCACACACTGATTCAGCATGTGTTGGACATGAGCATAAAGGATTTTTTTGTATAAGGCTCTATTTATACTTTTTCAACTCATCATTAATTTTGATTTGTCCTTTATCACATGTTGCTACAGCACAGGGGTCCAACCATTGCCTATCAAATACTTCTGCTGCAATACCAGCAGGAAGGAACTAAGGTGTCTCTTTTCTTAAACAAATTGCAAGTCTGTTCATTTTCAGACATGTCCCTCAGCCTACCTAGCCCAGAGATGACTGACTGCATTACAGCAGCAGGGTAAATAGGCTTTAAAATAAAAATTTTAAGAGAGATTGATCTCTCAGTTAATAGCAGATTTTCCCTCTTCCTCTCATTTTTATTCAGATTTATAGTGTGGCTACAAGTAGGCACTTGTAGGCATTTTGATTCCCACTTCTCAGGAAATTTCACATTCATCTTGTTACCAACAAGAATGTCAGTATTACAGCTCAGCTCTTGGGGTGAGCATGCTTACCTTGGAGGAAAACGAGCAACATGGAAAATTTTAACCTGGGTTATTTAAGTTTAGCCAGGCTATAAAGAAGCAAAATGCTGGGTCATCTTGGGAAACGCTGGCTGGGTCTGACACGGGCTGCTCTCACCACATCTCTGTCGCAAGGCTCCTTGTATACAAGGTTGGCCAGCAGTTCTGGGCAAAGGATAAAGGGACTCAGTGATAGGTGATGCCACAACCTGCTGAAATCCTCCCTTTTCAGGGCTTTTCCAGAGTAAACTTCCTCCCATGTCAGTGAGGCTGCTTTTCCCAGTCCTACTTCTTCCTCTCCAGCCTAACTTTTGTTTCCCTCTGCAGGTGGTGCGGGAGTATGAGAGAGCCATCGTTTTCCGACTTGGGCATCTCCTTCCTGGCAGAGCCAAAGGACCTGGTAAGGTGTTTACTGAGCTCTCCTCAGCCATGCTGCTCCTCTTCTGCATGCCTTACCAAAGCTCACATGCAGACATGGCCAGACAGGAGATGGGATGGTTTTTGTTCCCTTCTTTTTAAGAGCTGCTAGTTTCTAATGGCTTTTCCATCACGGAACAGCCTGAGAGTTTGAGCCTATGTCTTGCTATCTTTATTTAGTTCTGCATGCTAAACCCTCATCTGTTCTCCAAAACAGAAGAGGTAATTTCTGTCGTTCTGATAACTGCCAGCTGCCTTTCTCTTCCTCCCACAGGCCTTTTCTTTTTCCTTCCCTGTTTGGACACCTATCACAAGATAGACCTCCGCCTCAAAACCCTAGAGATCCCCTTCCATCAGGTATGGCTGACACCTCCTCTCTATATTACTTTTGGGATCTTTTTAATATTAAATCTTATTCTTCCAACCTACGCCCTTGCAAGGAAACGTTTGAAAGAACCATCTCAAAGTGACCTCTAGTTTGCCCGAGGTCAGTCAGTAGCAGACGTGGAAGCTACAAAGACTTAACCATCCAGCTAGTCTTCATCATTCTCTCAGTTGTGTGCTTTTCTGTGCCACCTTAGAGTTGCCAGAACCACCTCCAATCTCCCCTAATGTCTTCTATTTAGGTGGTGACCAAAGACATGGTTACTTTGGAGATAGATGCTGTCTGCTACTACCGGTTGGAAAATGCCTCTCTTCTCCTCACCACCCTGACCAGCATCTCCAGTGCCATCCAGCTGCTGGTGCAGACCACCATGAAGCGCCTCCTAGCACACCAAGCCTTCTCTGACCTTCTGCTGGAGAGGAAGAACATCAGCCAGGAGATAAAGGTGCTTCCATGGGGAGGGAGAAGGCAAAGCAAGGGGTGAATTGAGGCTCCCCAAAGAAGCTCAGGTGGCCACTCCCTCAGAGTCACAGACAGTGGTTTGAAGAAGGCTTCCACACTTGGCATCAGTGTGGACTCTAGTTAAATCACCCTAAACCGCTGGGGTAAACACAAATGGGAAGTGAGGGCAGTAATTTTATTCCTGAGGGGCCTTGCCCAGTAGCACACTGAACCTGGTAAATCTGCCTTACAGCCCTGCCCTGTCTTGCTCCCTGTAAGGGGCCTAGGCCAGGGCTGCTGTTCTCCCCATGCTCTAAAAATATTCCTTTTCACAGGTGGCTTTGGATGCAGTCACAGGCTGCTGGGGGATCAAGGTGGAGAGAATAGAAATGTAGGTAGGAAATGCTGGTAGAAGGGGATTCTCTGTCCCTTTGCAAGTACCTGTCCTTTGCTGCTTGCTGCTGCCTGCTCCTCTTCCTGCTTTGCCTCTGGCTCTCTCCCTGCAGGTGTTCTGCACAAGGTAGAGCCTCACCTCTCACCTTCCTATTTTCCCTGCCCTTTTCAGCCTCTGCCTCATGTAAAATTTCCACCTGTAAGACTCTTCTTTCTCCTGCCCTGACAGCCAGAGCAGGATCCTTAACTGGGATCCCATCACCATTTTGCTGCAGCTGCAGGCAGAGTTTGCACCTAATTCTGGTAGCCCAAAAAGCACAGCTGGCACTGAACTCTCCAGGTCACATTCTAGATCAAAGGCCCTGGGGTCTCAGCACTGGTAGGGATGGGCTTATGACTAAAGTCTGTGCAGAAAGATGGGACTCACTGATCACATAGAGGGACATGGAAGAGGGAGCCAAGCAGTGAATGAATAAATCTGTGAACAGAAAATTCCTGTGCCTGTCTGGAGAGCTGTCTCCTAGTGGGGTCTCTGCTGTCTCACAAAGAGTGAGCTAAACTAAAAGCCCCAGAGACACAAAGAGGTCTCCCTGCTGCCTGGTGATCGTGCAAGCCTGGTCACTAGAAAACCAGGCTGAAAGAGAAGGATGGGAACAGAGGTAGCAGGCCAAAGTGAGACTAGCAAAGAGGGACAGGCAAAGAATATGAATGAGCTGCTCTGCAGAGACCAACTGAGCCCATCCCAAGCCTCAGACTGACCATCCAGTGCTGCCAGGAGAGCCAAGAGCCCAGCTAATCCCTGTCTTTACCACCACAGCAACAACGTGCAGCTGCCTGCTGAGCTCCGGCAGTCCCTGGCTGTGGAAGCAGAGGCCCAGAGACAGGCCAAAGTGCGGGTATGCCAACATCTGAATACCTCTCTTCTCCTTCCAAAGCATTCCTCCTTCCTTTCCCACCTCTGGTTTGAGGTCCCTGGGACATGCCACACAGGCACACAGCTCTGGGTTGGTATGTTCCTTTTAATTCCTGAACAAGAGCTGAGTCTAACAAGGGGAGCTCGGTTGTGAGCTCTGATGGGCCTGGTAAAAACACGCCAGATATGAACTTCCAAACTTTCTGGCAATGCCAAGAGGTCTAGCACGTGCTGTGATCTCCAAGGAGCAGGAATGTTATAACCACACTGACCCTGAAGATTTCACCATGGCAACCTCCCTCTGTAACAAACAGTCCATGACCCCTCATTGCCAGCCTCACAGAACGTTCCTTCTTCTCCTGCTTGGCAGATGATTGCTGCAGAGGGGGAAAAGGCTGCTTCAGAGTCCCTGCGGATGGCAGCTGAGATCCTGTCCAGTACTCCAGCTGCTGCTCAGCTCCGTTATCTCCATGCACTGCACTCCCTTACCACGGAGAAACCTGCTGCTTTCATCTTGCCCTTGCCTCTGGATGCCATGAACCTGGTCTCTCCAGCTGCCCACAGCCCTCCAGCCGTAAGCAGCCTCCTCACAGGCTCCACAAAGCACCCAGAAAATCCAAAAGACAAGAAGGACTCACCCATGCTCTGAGAGAAATGGTTCCCACATTCCTCCTGCTCAGAAAGGTGCAAGAAGGCTGGCCCACCGTCAGGTTCTGACCTGGAGGCAGGAGGGAAAGCAGCCCAGGCCTGCAATATAAAGTGGATTGTACATGGAAAAAGCCTCTACTTGTTTTGGAAAGGAAAAAATGTGGAGTGTAAGGAGCAGGCCTGGCAAGTGTGTGAGGAGGGGGTTGAGGGAAGTGGGGTGTCATCCCTTCCCCTCCACAGAGCCAGATGCACCTTGACACGCTAAGCCCAGCTCAGAGGGTCTGACCCATCTTGCCCCATCACCTTGGAAGGAAGGACAGACCCTTCCCTATGTCCTTCCATGCCCCCCATCCTTAAACCAAACAGCCAGGCAGGTGGGAGTGGGAGCACCACAATCCGTGGGGGAACAAGAAGGGGCTCAGCATCCAGGCAGGAAGGTGGGTCCTGCAAGGAGGGAGAAAGCTGGGTCCTGTGGTGTCCTGGATATGGGATTTCAGAGACCACCCACATACATCCACAAAACCAAGGCGTTTAGCCCTGGTTCTGAAGTAGGAGGAAAAGGAAGAGGAGGACAGGGCAGCCTTTAAGGCTTGGTGCTTCCCCGCCGGGCACATCTGCAGAGGAAAGGCTGTGCTGCTGCTTGCTTCCACAGGGTGGTGAGGCAGGACAACGTCTGAGCTCGTGGGCATTTAAAAAGGTTAAGGTGCCCCGTTTAACAATGCCCACCGGGCTGACAAGGGGAATCCGGCACCGCTGGCTGAGAGCCTCGGGAACAGCAACACTTTTGCCCCCCTGCAGCTGCCTTGGTAATTTTCACACACAAAGAACGAACAGAGAGAGTTTTCAAAAATCTCAGAAGCCACAAAACTCCTACGAATCTTTCCTGCCTGCAGCTGTTTGAAATGACCAGTAACCTACAGGTATTGCAGTCCTTTCCCTTGGCAAAAATCTGGAGCAGTGTCAAAGGAAATATCCCTGCACTCAGATTCTCTGATCCTGGTGCCTTTTGTGCGGATGTCAGCTCTGCTCCTGCCCTTTTGCTTGACCTCCAGCATCTCCCCTTGCTTCAGAGCAGATCTCCCTGCTCAGCCTTTCCTAGCACCTCTGTTCTGCTGTTGCTGTCCTGCAGAGGCCAAGGTAGAGGGCACTTTGTGGCCTTTCTCTTAATTGCCCCCACATTGTTGGTCATGATGTCTGTGCCAGCAGGGGTTGCCCAGCCAGTTGCTCACTCTTGAATTTTCACTCATTGACAGCTCTTTGCCTGCTGGTAACATTCACGGCTCCCATGATACTCAGTCTACAAATGTTTGCCAGCATTTTTACAGCAAGGACACCTGGCCAACCAATCACCTTACAAATGGCTGGGAAGTGGGAAAAATCCCATCTCTGAACTTGTGGGTGACCACACAAGCACCTGAGCTCCAGGCGTAACCTCCCATCTACAGCATTTGCCACTGTAACCCTCCCAGGGGAGGGGGCAGCAGGATCACTGGGGGTCCTGCTGGTGTGCCTGTGATAGATCTCAGCAGTGATCTGCTCATGGAAAATTAGCTCTGGGAAGTTGAACAGCTCTGTCATCTTCCACTGGGGAGCATGAGCTGTTCATTTACCCTTCTAAAACTGGTTAATTTCTCATGCTGCTGGAATAGGCCCTTCTTTCCCAACCTCAAGGGCATAAGGACAAAAGGGCATGATGATACTACAGAGTGAGCTGCAGCTGATCCTTTCTCTGGACCCTTCTCTGCCTGCATTTCTAACTCGGTGTAAAATGATCCATCCCCCACCAAGATTCTTGGCACACGAAGGACCAACAGCTTTACAGATTAAGTCTCAAAGGAGCAACACTTAGCCCAAGAACTGACTGTCAGGAGAGACACACGGCACTACGTCAGGGCACACCCATTTCCCTGTTTGCACTTGTATCTGCAGAAGCCAGGCCTAGGCTGTTCAAACATGTAAGTTTCCTACAGAAAGGCAGATTATACCTAAGAGCATCCTCAGTTCCAAAAAGCATGCCTTGTTCCAGCAGGATCTTCTTTCTTTTACAAATACAGAGTCAGCAGAAACTTGTCATTTTACCATTGGGAGATATCATGCTCAAAAGCTTTGCAGAAGGAAAACATAGCTTAAAAATGTTCTTAAGGATTGGTGACAGAAGAAGTTTCCAAGAGAGGATTTACTCTGAAAGAGTGGGCAGGTGTTGTCTGAGCCAATGTGGTTCCTGACAGTTTCACTGCCTGCTCTTCCAAGCTGAGGATGGGTCAAATTGCAGAGTCATTCTGATTTTTGCACATTTCCCCCCTAATCAGTCAGACAGCTGGTAGCTGGATCATCTGAACCTCACAGGATGAAGGGGGTACCCATCAACAGATACATAACCAGGCCATGCTGGCACTGAGGTAAAAAAACCTCTTGATATGAGAGGGAAGAGGTGCAAACAACTTGCTTGCATGATCCAGCAGGGATGAGGCAGAAGGAAATAAAGCAGCAAGAAGAGATTGATTGCAATTGAGTGCAAACAGGAGGGGCACAGGCAAGAAGGCAGTGTTGTGTAGAAAGCTGAGGTAGGAATAGTTTTACAAGGATGACGAACTGTAAGGATATTAGAACTGTGGGAGGAGGCTGAGGATAAGCAAGACTTGTGGAAGTGGTGGAGGCAGGAAGAAGAACAGCATAAATGCTGAAATGGCAGAGAGATGTCAGGGCAGTAGGTAAGGAGTAACAGCAGCAGATGAGGGTGAAACACTCCTGAGAATGGGCACTAAGACACCACTCAGCCATTGCTGTTCTTCAGTGTTTGCTTTTTCTGGATCCCTTGGGCTGACTTAAACTCCAGCCACCTAGGGAGTCCTGAGCATAGATATTTCTAAACAGAAATGAATATGCTAATTACTTAACATTACATCAGCAGCAAGAAAAAGAGAGGCAGCATGAGAGCTGCAGCACTGGCTGTACACTGGAACACATGAACAACATCACCCTGCCTTGGGATTGAGTTCAGAACCAATGGGAACAAATTGTCCAAGACAATAAATCTAAATCAATTTCATTGTCATCTGAATGTAGCCTGCTTTTTCATGAAAGCAGACTAATGCCAAGCCAACCATTGATACCATGTATCTCACTGTCACAGGCAGTCCCAAACATCCTTCCACATAAGGAATTAAATCAGAAGCTCAACCTGATCTCCTGGGCAAGGCAGCCACCAGGACTGCAGCAAAAGTCCACCTCAGTGGGTGAAGCAAAAGCCACCATGCACCATGGGCAGCTGATCTAGCAGGAGGGTAAAACTGAGACACTCACAGGACAAGCAGCCAGCTATCACATCATAGCAAATCCACCAGCCACAGGACCAGTTTTCTGTGCAGTTCAGTCACCTGCACAAAGCACCAGAGCAAACCTAAACCACTAATGAAATGGGTGGTCTTGCCAAGTAATCTGAAGTCAGTGTATTTCACGTAAGTCGATGTCCTACCTCATCCAATTTGCAAACTGATCTAATGACAGAAATGTTTATTTTTACCATTTTTTTTCTCTTCCATATTCATTACAAACACATCTTTTCCCACTATGAATCTATCCTTCTCCCAGCTTGTTAGGATCATATGCTGCTTATCAGCCATGTGGTGCATTCTCATGTCCAGAATTCAGCAACAAACCAAAAATCACGCACCACACTGCAACCCCTGGGAGAAAGACTCCCAAGAATCTGCAGCCCTAGGAGAAGGAAGTAAAACCACAGAGATCCGGCAGGCACAGCTGCTCTCCAAACAGGAAACATCAGTGTTACTCCAGAGGAAATGCTTACTAAGGGTGAAACAATAAATTAGTGCTCGTGCACTGTACAGGAGACCTTGCAGCTATTTTTAGAGGAGTTCTCCCCTGCTCCTCTGGCTGGTAGGCAAAAACCACGACTCAAACAGGAAAGAAAGTGTCAAAAGAGAAACAAGTATCCTTTGCAGCTGTGCTCTGGGCTGAGGGAGACGAAAGGAAACACTGGATTCTAGACAGGATGCTCTTATCCTTGCAACTGCAGGCTTGCACTTCCTTTTTCATTGAGAACATCATTATTCAAGGATGGAAGCCACTGCTGAATCATCCGGAAAAAATCCCAAGGTGCCGCAGAAGAAAGCCCCAAATCCAGAAGCAAAGTGACCTCTAGAGCACCAGACCCGAAGGATCTCCTCTCTCAAAGATACCTTTTGCTTCCCAGATCAAAAACCCCCAGTAGATTTAAGTACACCATGTGCTGGAAATCTGACACAGGCTTTTTTGTTAATGCTCTAGTTGTGGGCAAACCTGGCATTCAGAAGGAACCCTGCACGTACACATTGTGTATGTGTTCTGCAACTGATTTATTTCTTGATGATATTTACTAAAGACAATGGAGCATCATGGAGAAGAATGTGCCCCCACATATCTGACTCTATATGAATCACTCATTTTGGTGTTTTTTTCTTCAAATGTCAAGATTTCCAAAGCAGGTGGCAGTTCTAAGGGAGATGGAGGTGTTCCAGAAGGATATTGAAATCTCCAACTGTTTCCACAGGTGTTGCCAAACCAAAGCAAATGAAAGGCAATCACCAATCATTTTAACACTTCAGCTGATCACGTTTATCCCACTCCCACTTTCCTGCACCAGGGGCCCCACAAAAGGACATTTTTCGAGTGTAGTTTTCTGTACAAGGCCAGCCCAGATCCAATTAACACCTCTGTCCTTACAGGAAGTGTGGTTTATCATCACTCCCAGCTTCAAGCAATGGGCTGGAGCCTGTACAGCTCCTCACTGCATCCACCTGGGCCAGTCAGGCAGGAATCTTGTGATAAAATGCTGGGAGCTTGGCTTCCTGCATGCCAGGACCTCACTTCAGCTTTCACACCTTGGATACGTCTCCCCAATGCTCTCAAAAATCTAGCTGTGCCTGCGGGGGAAGAAAATACAACCTTTAATTATAATTCCTTCAGCCAACAAAAATAAAACTGGATTCTGTGAGGGATGCCAAGAGGGATGAACAGCCCTATGTGGGAACTGGCTACGCTCAGGATTAAGAATGAGCTGTTTAATAAACACTGAATACAAAGCAACCTGAAAGAAAATAGGCTTGATGTAAAGCCCTGACTTCTTGTCTTGGCAGATTTGGCTCCCTCGTTGCATAAAGGATTAATATAATTCTTTTAAAAAGAGCTTTGCAGTTGCAATCACATTCTTCAAGGATGCAGGTGATACAGTACAAACAGATGTGCAAAATGCCTGGACAAGGCAGTAAATTTCTTGTTCATTCACTTATCTGGGACATACTGATGGGTATTCCATTTTTCTTGGGGAATATGCCTGAGATGCAACAGTGCTTGCTCTTGATAGTCAATATTTAACCTTAAAATCCTGGGGAGGTCTTGGTCTCCATGACATCTTGTAGCAAAGATGGCACCTTAAGCATGTGGTGGCAATGACATTTTATATTTCAATGACTTTGATGCATGGCTTGGTTTCCCCACTGCACAGCTGTGGAGTAGGGCTGGTTGATTTCTCTGGTTTGGGAGAAGTGCAATGAAGCAGAGTTGGGGTGACCAGACTGGTAAGAAATGGAGTCATTTACCCACTGTAGGATGGAACTTTTTGAATGTACAGTGGGAGCTCCACAACCAGGCATTGGCTTTGAATGATCAGGAGGCCAAAGGGAAGCAGTGGCAATGATAACTGTGTAAGCTTTCCTGCTGTGCAGCATCAGTTTAAGGGGAAAGAAAAGGTAGGTCCCAAGAGGGCATAAGATGAGGGAGAACAGTCACTTGGAAACACTTCCATGCTGTTTGGCTATATTAGCCCTTACAAGGATTTTGTTATCCTTACTAAATAGCAGCTTGCTTTGGGAAGGCTGTCTGTGTCATTGCATTGATCTTAAAACTTAATTAAAGCACAACAAAAGAGAGACCTAAATGGAGCTCACTGGAGAGGTCGCTCTAGTCCCGAGTGCAAATTTCAGAGTAAAAACACACCTTGTTCTCACAATGAAGGTACTCAGTGAAGGCTTTAAGAAGTCATCAAGGAAGACTGAGTAAAAGCTAAGACCTCAAGCCAAAACTTATAAATTTCCTGTAAGTACTTTCTTACCTGTCCTTTCTAAAACAATCTCCTCTGTCATTGTTCTCTCTCCCTCTCTCATCCTTGTCATCAAAACCTTTGTATTTCTGTCACATGCTGCTTGAGATCAGGTAATTGGATCATAGAAGATAATAAATACTTCAAGTAACTGAGCAGCCTTGCCTTACAAGGCAAAATTACCATGTTCTCAGTATTGTCTCTTACCTATTCTTTATAATCTCTCTCATTTTCACTGTTTCTCACCAAAGAGCCAGTGCAAAGAGAGGATATCCTGTGTTTTCTGCTGAAAGACATTCAGTACATTACAATGCAAAAATGAATCCAAGCCATTCAAAACCCGTTGCCTTGTATGGATCAAGAGAATACCTCTCCTGTGGCCCAGTTCTCAAATCTTTGTGAAAATGAGCTAAGATTTCTTTTTCTGGGCTCTACAGGCTGAGGCAATTTTGGATCAGATATCCATGCTCTGCCTGTGCTCAGACCATGGCTAACTATGGAGGCTTCTGACAATCTGCTGTTAACCTTTTGCCATGCTGGTGTCTGGCCAGTTCTGGCCCTGTTCCCTCACCTTGCTCTCCCTTTCTTAGGACAACTACTTATTTCTTTTCTTTAGCTGTCTCAGCTCCTTTTGTAGGCTGAAATATGGCATGTAGCATAAAATAATGTAGGGAGAAGGACAGGATAACTCAGAGTGAAAGAATAAGACGACAGTATGAGAAGCAGCTCAGCAAACCTAGTAACAAACATGCAGCTTAGTTTTAGTCTGAATAAAGGAAATAAGATGATTAAAAATCAGCAGAGATTAAACACTCAAAATCAGGAACGAGTCAAGGTCTTACAGAGGCAAAGGTTGAGAAGGTTAGTTGCAAATGACTCAACAATTGTTTGTTATCTTTCACAAGAGGTGATAAATTTATATCAACAAAGAAATCATTTATTTACATACTTTATTATCAGGATAATTCAGTATCTAGATGAAGATAACTGTGTTACTGATAAGGTAAAAAAAAAGTATTACCCTCAGAGAGTGCTATCTGGTTAATGATCTTCAAAGTGATGTTTTCCTTTACGTTTTAATTATCCATCTTTCCTTTTATTTTCTTTTCCATAAATCATCCACATAATCACAAACCACCCACTCTCCCACTGAACATATGACTTCCCTGTGTCATATCTGCAGTGCATGTTCTTTGCACCGTATCACATTTAAAATTACAGATTTCTTTTCACCTGTGACAGTGAATTAAGTTTCTCGGAGTTTATCCCTCAAATGCTCTTAATTCCCAGCACATATCGGGGCGGGGGGGGGGAGGGGGCACACTTCAGCTTTGGAAAAGGCCAGTACACATTATGTCCACTGGTCCTTTATTGCTACTTTCCTGACATCCCCAGGTAAAGACTGAACTGCAAAATTGGTTATTCCTTACCATTCCCCCCACTTTTCCCTCTATTGGAATCCCAGTGGAGTTTACATGCCCTTTGGTTTATTTCTTGCAGGGCAGGCTGCCATGGAGACAATGCCTCCCTACTGCTCTAGGTCTGCTTTTAGGATGTGAAAGAAGAGCACAAGCCTGCTGTGCCCCCAAAAGCTGGACCAGCCTTTGGCTGTGACAGAAAGGTGATGCAAATCAGTTAAGAGAAGTGTGAGGAACCCATGAGCATAAAGATGCCACGGTGAGTAGGCAGCACAATAAATTGAAAATCTGCTGGTGGCAATTCTGAGCATTGCTACAGATTATTTTAATTTATCAGTCACCTGAGCTGTTGATCAGATAGTGCTCAAATGGGACTGAGTTTAATGCACTGCCTGAACTATGGCATTGGTCAGTCATAACTTCTCATGTGTGGACTCTTGAGCTTCAGCACAAAAGGTTTGAGCTGAAGTGGTTTTGTTCACACTTGTGATGGGCTGAGATGCTCACTGGGGCTCAGCTAACACAGGGTTGTTTGCTGAGCAAACACTGCTTGATAATATGTTCAACCCCCAAAATCTTGCATTTATCAACTCCTTGATGTCTTGTAGGATTTCATCCAGTGCCTTTTCATCATCAGGGAGTAGCCAAAGCAGAGGGAAAGAAGGGATGAGAGCTAAGGAAAAACTCCATTAGTAGTCAAGGGATCTTCCAAGGATGGGGCAGCCACAGCTGCTCTGGGCATTCTGTGCCAGGGCCTCACCACCCTTACAGGGAAGAATTTCTTTCTAATATCTAACCTGAACCTACTCTGTTTCAGTGTGAAGCCATTCCCCCTTGTCCTGTCACTACATGCCCTTGTAAAAACATGAAAGCTGTGCACATACTCCTGGTTCCCTCCCAAAGAGGACAGGTTTGGCAGCTGGAAGAGGGAAGCTCATTACAGTGCCTTTTCACACTGCTTTTACCTTTCCCACTACATGATTCAGAACCTAACAGAAAAAAATCTACATCTGAAAGCAGGTGGAAACAGCCAACCCTGAACTGTGCCAGGCAAGCTGATGAGTTTTAGGATCAGGGTAACACTGGGACACATGTACGAGGATGTCCCTTCTCCCAGCTGGTGATACACCCAGAGAAACAGCTGAATGACAGCACTCACAGGAATAGGTGTGACTCTACCGTGGTCCTGATGATACTCAGAAAAAGAGCTTCTGCCAGTCATGGCTTCCTTAGCTTCTTGACAAGTTGCAGAGTCACACAGATAAGAGACACCCTGAAATGGAGGGGAAGATCTTGCTCTCCAACCCACCCCACATCAGCCCACCACTCCCCTACTGCAACCTAAACCACGCAGCAATCTGTCCTGCTCAGCCTGAGCCTTACAGCTAAGGCTCCCTCCATTAGGTCAAAAAAGATGGATGAGAACATGTTTTTTAGGCAGATTAAGCTGGCATTGCCCGTGATTGGCCAAAGACCATTTTTCAGTCTGCTGCCAATGCCTTATTGCCTACAAACCAAAACATTCCTCCCTTCCTAGCGCCGTTAAGGGTTGCTTATGTACAAAGGAGTGTAAAGCTATTCCCTGCTAAGTCTATTAAAGCCAGGAGAGCTTCTTTTCATAATCATGGATCACAGAGCATCCCTGCCAGCCTGCCATCCTTTGGAAGGATGGTTCTAAGGAGTTCTCATTTAGCAACTCTTTTATTTATTAATCCCAAAACATCTTTCCTTCAGGCCTCCCAGCCTGCACTCGGACAGAACAGCTGGTCCATTCATCCAGCTGCATCAGACACCACAGCCACCTACCAGAGGAGACCAAGGGAGAGACCTTGCTGTGTATTCCCAGCTCTGTCTTTCCACTGGCCCGGGCTCCTTATCCCTTCTTTGCCTACCTTCCAGCACCCATCAAAGTGACAGGGTGGTCTGTCAGGTGTCTGAATCTTCTCCAGCGATTAGGGTAATGCCAAATCTGATCTCGCATTTGCAGGCAGCTCTGCAGACAAGGCACACGTGGCTGTCAGTACTGAGCAAGAAACGTGTCAGGGAGTGGGAGAGGTCAGGGTGACCATCTAAACAAGCTCTGTGTTGTTATTTCTTGAGGCTAAAGAAACCAGTGTGGACAAAACAGCCTTGGCAAGGGATTGACACCTGCACCAGGGCTTTTCTGAGCACATTTGCAGGGACTGGAAGGTAGCACTGCAAATCTGTGTCAAATGGTGTGGTCAGCAAGGTGATGCAATATAGGATAAATTTATCTTAGGACATCAGCAAACTTTTTGCTCAGGGAACAAACACATACCCTAGAGAAGACTGTTCTCCACAGAAAAAGACAGGAGATGGCAATACTCACCCCAAAGCCCCCTGGGGCTCCGGTGGTTTGTGGGGACTGTAAGTACCCTGGGCTCTGGAGAGAAGCACTGGCACAGGTCAGGCTTTGGAAACCTCCTCTGGAACAAAATTACTCTCCAGGGAGAAAGAAACAGGCCTGATGTGGTCAAGCACCCTAGAGTTATTCCCTCAGTTTGGGGATCTCTAGGGAGCAGCACATCAACAGAACCACTTCAACAGCATTTACTCTGCTGGTTTAAGAGAAAGCAAAACTGATAAAATACAGGGCTGAGAAAATGTGTGGCAAAATCCCTGATCCCTTACCACAAAGCAGGATCTAAACCACAGGTAGCTAATCCCATGTTTAATGGTTGTTAGATCTTTGGTGAAGCCTAGGACAAGTTACCTGCTACCTGTAGGAGATAAAGCTCCAGGTGCATGGACACCAAGGGATGCTTAAAACAACTTCAGTCTGCGTGTCTGTAAAGCCATCTTCCTTCTGGAGGACTGCTAGCAGTCAATTTCCTGCAGAATTGGGAATGACCTAGAACACCAGCAATTGCATAAAGAAAGGCAAAATGTAATGCAGGGAAAGATCCCTTTATTAAAGGGAAGCTGGAAGGATGGAGAGTCAGATGTAAAACCCCTCAGTCTCCAGCCCAGACCTACCTGACAACACCAAGTCCTCACCAACTGGCTCAGCTTCCTTCCACTGGCTTTTGGTCCAGGAACAGGCACTCCCCTTTTGGGCATGGTGAGTGGGGTTTTTTTAATACTTAGCCAAGAAAATTTGCAGTAATGAACGGTCCAGTAGCAGAATTAAACCCACGTTTGTACTTCATAGGATTAAGGGGGTTTTTTTGTTATTATTTATTGTGGAAATCCTCCTTACACCTGACACTCTGCATCTGTTCAGGAGCCCCCAGTGCTTTGCTGTGCCTTCCAAATGGGCACTTGTTTCCAACTACAAACTGCATGAAGCACAACTGCTTCTTTCATACTGGGCCAGAGACTAAGTGGTATTTGTCACCAATTATTAATCTTACCCCTTTTTCTTCTTGGAGGTCTATCTCACTAATGAAAAAAAATTATTTCCATTAGTCTTCATAATCCCCATAAATTCTCTTCCGAAGCCTTTCTCCCCCACCAACCTTGCCAAATGGGTAAGTTTTTATAAATGCTTCTCCTATGAAGACTTTTTGACCTCCTTATCAGCTCTATCCCTGTAGTGTGGGTTTTAATTACATTAATTACATTTCTTTGCCTTCAGATATGTGTTTGTGGGTGTAGGTATAATCTAGAAGTAACCCTGACAGGTAGTTTCTTGTCTTATTGTGCAAACTGTTTATTGGACTGGAAATACACGAAATTGCAAAAAAATCTTGACAGAATTTTTGTTTTCCATCTCATGCCTCTTTGGCAGTACTTGATATTCCCAGCAGAAGGAATGGGAAGAGTAATGGCCCTGTCCTGTAGCTGTTACAGCTTAAGGACACAGACAGGACTTTGGAGCATGTGGTACACAGCTGGGAAAACAGCACATTAAGTTCTTGGCTCACAAAACCTTTTCAGATCCAAAGTTAAGGCAGAAGTCACCAACATGATGCACATTTGGCAGCTGCTCCAATTGGATGTCTATTAAATCAGAGGAGGTAAGAAACTCTGGTCTGTTCCTGGAGCTGTCAACTCATTCCCTGTGCTCCTTTCCTGCACCTCAAGGATGTCCTTTCCCCTCTCAGGGATGCAATGGCTTAGAAAGCTTAGAAAACCCCAACTTCCCTTCTCACCTGGTATTTACCTTGGACACTTTGTGCTGCTTTCCAGGACCTCAAGAGGGGTTTGTGCAAAGGTTTCTCCCCACACACCCAGCCAAGATCTCTCCTCTACCATCCTGTGATCCTGCCTGGTGCCTCTAAGCTTGGGTCTGCTATGGCATGAATGTCTCCATCCCTGTCCCCTCCCTGTCCTTGGAAAGTAAGAGGACACTTACAGCCCCACCCAGGAGACAGCTGTGGGCACAGGCAGCTTCAGGCTTCCCTTCCTCCCTTCCTTCACAAGGCTCTTCCCAACAGCTCCCCACAGCAACCACCTTTCCCAGGAGAGAAACCCCACATATCTTACTCTGCTCCCAGTCCCATCCTCTGCACTCTCTCATAACTCCCTGCAAACCAGGAGCCTCAGAGAAAAAACAGGCCAAGGCAAATTCTTTTCCTCCCCCAATAGCAAAATATATTTTAACTGCTGTAATACAGTAGATTATAAACAGCTCTTGTACGTGACAGGACATGTACAGGTTGCATCATGGAATGGCTGGAGCCAGCACCAGGGCCAATCTGGGGTGTCCCCTGCCACAGCCAGGGAAGGGGCACCAGGAGAAGGGAGGAGCTGAGGCTGGCTCGGAGGTCTGTGGGGAGCTGGTTCTGATGCTGCAGAGCATGTGAACTCCTGGAATCTGCCATCCCTCTGGCACACCTGCATTCACAAGTGGGAGCTCGAGCAGTTCAGTTTGCCTGCAGTGGGCAGGCCGGGTGAAATCCATGGTGTTTCAGATTGAACAAATCCAGCAGGAATTCCCCCAGCCCCCAGCACAGCACACTGGGACAGCTGTCATGGGAGAGCACAGAGCTCACAGCTCAGACACAGGGCTGCTTCACCTCCAAGGGGGGCAGCCACACACCCCAACAGAAAGGATAGACAAGGCATGAGGACTCCACAAAGCTTTGGTCTTCCCAGGGGAAAATCGTTTTCTGCATGAAAACCAGGATGCACTTTGCTGTAGGAACGCTGATTTTCTTGAGGTTATGGAGCAAGGAGCTGCAGCTGTACTGGCTGCCGTTCCAAAGCTGGAGGCTTCCCACCTCACAACTGAGGGAGTTACCATGGAAGCAAGCTGCACAGTTCTTGTGTTGGAAAGAACCACAGAAAACAGTATATCTTATGTTACATTGTATTAAGAGAGCTGGTAATGGGCAGGTTGGGAACCTTCACATCCTCACCACTGACCAGAACATCGCACTGCCAGCTCTGGCACTTGCAGTCTAAGAAACTCAAACCTGGTGTAATTGACTTTTAATTAAATAATCAACGTGCAAAAGACTTAGTATTTCCCCTCTAGCACTCTTGAGAAAAAGAAAATAAGCCCACATTCAAAAGCAATTTTAAAAAGCCACAAAATTGAAAGTAATCCAAATTGTTAATGCCCTGACAGCATGGTTGCCAGATGCCTTCATCTACAAGGCTGAAAACCTCAACTTGTCAAAAACTAAGACTAGTTCCAACAGCTGAGCATCCCTTTCTGGTTGCCTTTTGCTTGTCAGATGCTCAAGCCCTCAGGCTTCAAACAGTGATGATGCTGACACAATAAATGCTGATATTGCCTTTGGGCATATGACAGTGCCAGGTGTGAGGGAAACACCAAAACAGGGCACCAAGTGCCATCCTTTGGTCTCTTTTAAAAAACACTGAGACTGTATCAAGACCTGCCACAGGTATCAAGATGGCAAAACAAGTCCCTAATCCATCCCACCCTCTCTGAGTGCATTTACCTCTGTAAGTGTTTTGAGCACCAAACAAAAAAGAATTGGACTGAATCTCATCCTATACCCAGGAGCTGACAAAGCTGTTTGGCCAAAGGGTGCTTTTTGTCTTTTTGTCTGTTTTTTTCCAATAAGGAAGCTTAGTTGTTCCAGAACTTCTGTTCTTTCTTCCCACAAAAGGTATGGTGAAAGATTTCAGATTACTCAATCTGAATGATGATAAAGCAATCCATTTAATTCTCAGGATTTTATATACTAATACTGCCAAATTTGAGCACATACTTCCTCTGAAATTACTTCAACCATTTCAGATTTTAGCAGATGTTTCCAGAGGAGAACCTCACACAGAAACACTATTTGGCAAATTTGACCTGGTACAGTGTCCTTTCTCAAGAGCCTGATTCCTTCTTACTGAAGACTTGGAAGAGTTGAAGTATTCCCTAGCTTTCATGGAATTACTTCTGACTGAGGTTAGTGAACACACAAGCCCAAAGGAGAGTCTGAAGTGGCTTGGGAGACAAGTCCATCAATGGTCCCAATACTGCTGGAATGAAATACCCAGGGCTGTAAGGTAGTAAGGAAATGCTACTTTCCATTGGCAGTTTCTGATAACATTTGAGTAATTCTAAAATATTTGTCACCAAAGTTCTGGTATCTCTATCAGGTGGCCCTTTTCACCAAAGTTCTGGTATCTCTATCAGGTGACCCTGTCTCCAATAATGGGAGCCACAGTTCCAGTAAAACTGGAACTGGACATTCTGGAAATTCTCTGTTCTGTTTTAGCACCTGACAGAACAAGGGAACTGAAGGGGCTCTGACTGATTGTTATGGAAACACCCAACTCACACAAGGCCCCTGCCTTTATTGGTGTGTATGGAGAATGTCCTACCTCTTCACCAAGAGGGCAATACCCACAAAGCTGATCTCCACCTGCAGCCCCCTCTGATGTCAGGGCAGAAACAGGCAGGTGACAAAGCAGCTCTGGGCCAATCCTCATTTCCCAGCAGCACTAGAAGCTGCTCCAACACACACAGGCAAGGTGTGCTGGCACACTGAACTGCATGTGGCCATTTCAAATGAGATCCTGCTCTGCACCTGCAAAGTTGATCCAGTTTTCTTACAGCTGGGTCATGGTATTTCAAGTTTTTCTTAATAAAGAAACCCTTAACAACCTGTATACCTTAAAGCACCAGCCAAATTAAAGCAAAAACTCTTTTACAAGTTAATCATATTAAAAGAATTGATTACCTAGTGCAGGAGAAAGAAAGAGCAAGAAGAAAAAGAAGTCCTCAGGTCACAAGGGCCTTCAGAGAACAAAAATGCTGTAAGGCAGTTGGGAACTAAATGAATACAGAAAAAACAAATTTTTGGTGTAAAAAGTCATATGAAGGCTGCACACACCACGCCCTGCTTCTGAACCTGACTCTGCAATGCAGCCACAAGCACACTGACAACCCCTCCTCCTCTGCCCATTTTATATCTGCTGGCAGCCAACAAACACAGGATGCAGTTAGAAGCCAGCCAGGGAAAATTTGGCCATCTTCAGAGCAAGGAGGCAAACACCCTGTTGCTCTGCCACTCGCCCATGTCACAGTGGCAGGCAGGATCTTGAAGAACAGAAGTTTTGTGAACATCCCATTTCCAAAAAGGAGAAAAAAACTGCAAAGGGATGGCTAAGAAAGATGGACGGATACCAACAATGAGCTACCAGCAAATCTGACTAGCTTGCCTCTTGTCCAGAAAAGCAGCAACTTGGGGGGACCCCTGGATGAGTAGGATTCCAGTAGATTCCACCTTCAGCTCAATGTTTTACTGGCATGGAAATGGCTCAAAGTGGGACAGCATGTAATAGATGCTGCCTTTGAAGTCTGTTGCAATCCAGGTCAACTGGTTTGCTTCAGCAATGTTTAAAAAAAAAAAAATAGAGTTTCTCCCCAATAATCAGGAGGCACAACTTCCCTTAGAAAAAGTCTGTAGTAAGTTAGATCATTGGTCCAAATACTTGGATGACACCTCTGTTTTTCTGTGATGACATGGCCAGAGCACCCCATTTTCACATCTTCATATGACACGACCACGAGCATGGCTTTAAATAGTCCAGGAATGTAGGCTGCAAAACATGGAGAAGGCAGTAAATTAGTCACAGGCCAACAGCACCAGCTGTGGTAGGAGCTGCTGAAGTCCAGCTTCTCTAACAGGAAAGATCAAACCACATTTCTGCACCCTACAACCCTGTTCTTGCCCTCACTAAAGCAGTGTGTGGAAGCGTAGCTACAACCACAGGCTCTGTTACATTAGGTAACTGCTGGGCCTGTTGTATCAAGAAGCAAAGTAATTTATGATGGCAAACTCTTAACTGAGGAGAATCAAACTTAAAATAGAGGCTGCTAAAGTTTAACCTTTGATTAAAACTGAAATCAACTAGTGCAGCAGGAAGTTTTATCTAGAACAAGATATCAAGAAAATGATACCAAGAAAATGAGTTAGAGAAAACACCACCAAAACCCCAAGCTATCAACAGGTAACCACTTCTCACACCCACCCACTCCAGCCTGGGAGAGGCACAACAGGCACTCTTTTTGTGGGCCTCCTACAAAAGTTTCTCCTGACTTCACTGGCCACGTGCTGCAGTTGCATTGCCACAGCCTAAACAAGGTCTAGCATATCCTCAGAAATGGGGTAACACCACCCTCAGTTTCAAGCAGTGAAATACTACAGCACAGAAGGAGCCCTGCTGAAAGCATTTCTATTAGGCAGCCTCTAGGCTAAAGAGCTCCTAAGGAATGGATGTAGCACACTGCCAGAGAGGCTTGTGCCAGGAGTGGAAGTTACTGCACTCTTCCTGCACAGCAAGACAGGACAGCCACTCCCACAGTTGGTTACCCCACGGGAAGGGCCAGGCACTCACGTTTGCTGTGGGGCAGTACTGGCGGGCATACCACTCCTGGCTGTAGAGGCAGATGATGACACCTTGGCCCAGGAAGAGGGAAGTCCACATGATCACATTCCAGAAGGGCCCTTTCCGACGGTCATTCAGGGTGAAGTTGAAGACCACTGGAAAGAGGTGAAATGAGAAGCATTATTCAGAAACAAACTTTAGATTCAAGAATCAAAGATCAACGGATTTTACTGGATCTTCCCCTCCTTGCACTTTATCTCTGGACAAACAAGACTACCGCATGAAAATCTGATTATGTTGGGCAATAGAGCAAATATTCTGAGCTGATTCTGATATTCACTTCCAGTAAGTTTGCCAACAACCTGGCCCAGCTGTGTGCCTCTGGGGGATCAACATTACTTGATGGTCACCCAGGCATGGCAGGGGTGGCCTAGAGTTCATTAGAGCCCACTAACTCAAAACCCAAAAAGAAAGACGAGACCTGACTTCCTCACTGCAGTAGTGAAGTAATAGTTGCCTTATACTGTGACTTTATAGAGGAAGACTGACAAGCTGCTGACACACAGCAATTCAACTACAGCCTGGCAAAGAGGAAGCAATGCTGTTAAACTCTGTGCAGTGTCACAGGAACAGCACTGGATCATACAGATCTCTCTTCCTCTCCACCAAGACCTCGATCATCTAAGCCCCAAGCTTCCAAATCCTGTGTGTGTATACAGGTGTGTGCCTACTGAGCTGCAAAAATCCATTCACAAACTTTGGACTCAAAATTGCAACCCGTGGGCAACAATACTGTGTGTTAGTGCTTAAGGAACAGCTGGCATCATTATCAAAAGCACAAAGCATGCTTCTCTAGAAATAGCCACAAACCCTACAGGCACTCCCACATTCCCTTCCTTGGAACTTACCTCCAAAACATGTAAACAGGCAGAAGAGAACTGGGTAGAAGAAGCCAAAGCAGATGCTGAGGACGTACTCGTGCACTGCAGCTGACACGGTGAAGACAGACAGCATGGCTGCTGCTCTGAACTTCTTACCAAAAAACTGGCAGAGAGGAGAAAGCCAACTATTAGGAGCTACTCTGCTGTGGTTTTTGTTTGGTTGTTGCAACACACTGTATTTTCTTCCCTGAGCTAAGAAGGTTCTCCTCCAGCCAAGAGGCACGTGTGAAATGCTAAGTGCCTTACAGAGCACCTTGGGGTTTAGGTGTTTTTCTTCGGGTATATTTCTGGTTCCCTGCATAAGTACTTGTGCTGAGGCCACTCATTAAATACCTACCACAGCTCATGGAAACAGTGCAATGTGAGCTCTGACTGCTGAGTCAATCCCTGCATTCCCACACTTCAAACCCACATTTAGCACACATTAAGGACTTGGAAATGAGCAATGGATCTCTCTAAAAGCACAGTGGCTCGCCACAACAGCTGAGGTGAAGTATTTTTGTGCTTCTGAACAGACAGGGATGCTGCATCTTGACATATGCACCGTTTTGCCCGGCAGTTAAATGTTTAAGTAACAAAAGAATACATCTGCTTGTTACTCACCCAAAGGAAGTCCCTGTAGGCATAGTAATAGAGCCAGTCATGTACTACCACGTTCCAGGTTCTGTAGTAGTTTGCATAGGATGTGGAATTCCACCAGTCCTGAAAGCACAATTGAGAGACTATAAATCTAATTAACTACAGAACATTCTAGAGGACTTTTCTAGGATATCAAATTGAAAAATATTGAACAAAATAACACCAAGCTAACGTAACAATTTGAGCAAGCTTTCCATTGCATTTTCAACATTCCACTTGCTATAGCAAGGTCTGGTTTTATCCAGACTGCAGTGGCTGATGTGACAAAAGAACAAAAAGAGGGCTCATGGAGATATTGGGTAGGTCTGGTGGCTGCTTCTGTTTGTGCACAGAGTATTTCACCTTAAAGCAACTCAGACTGCCAAGCAGAAATCAAGTCTGTCCTACAGCACAGCGACAACCTTCAGCCTCAACAGCATAAACCAAGCAAAATCCCATGATTGCTTTGTTTGGTAAAACAATCTTCAGTTTCCTCCTCTTTTTTTCTTTTTTTTTTTTTTTCCATTATGACAATGACTTTCAGAAGCTTTATAAAGTACAGCTCCTGCTTCTCACCTTGTAGAACATCCTGTCTGCAAAGCGCAGCATCTCAGCAAAGGCGTTGAGCCAACAGTGCAGGAACGCAAAGAACACCAGGAAGAGAATGAGCACACCTGGAAAGAAGGGACATCCACACCACTTCTGTAGTGTTTTCTCTCAGCAAGAGCACTTAACACAGTCAAAAACTGTTCTTACAGGCAAACAGATGAACTTTATTGTTTTGTAGAGGTAGCACAACAGTATTTCAGCTTCTCACCACACCAGGCCCTGCTCACCTCAGAGGGCAACAGCAAGGCTGCCCCAGAGCCTGCAACTTGATTTGAAGAGAGCTAAAATCAAACCTAGCTTTTGTTTTGTATTGCTGATTTTGAAGTTTTACCCCTTAATGCCAAAGTCTGCCCACAAGATCTCCTTTGCTGATGGTCTGCCTGTCATGAACTCAGGTCAAATGAAGCACTTCTCCCTTCCACCTCTTCCACAAAAACAAAAGTCCCTTGTGGATCTGGGCCTTACCTGGCAGGATGGAGTTGAAGATGCAGAGGACCAGCCCTCGAAGGTTGAATGTTTCCTGACTGCTGTTGCGAAACTGAGGAATGCAGAGTCTCACAAAGATGTAGTAGGCATAGAAAAGTGAACCAAGCACCTGGAACAAAAATACCCCAAAACCTGACTTCATAACAGAAATGCACAATTAACACTTCACCACTTGCCAGCTCTAGGAGAGAACAGCAGCTTCCTACACAAGCCAAAATAATTTATTTTACATTGCTGCCAATAAACCTCCCTAAGGATCCAGGCAGAAAAAAAGCCCCAGCAATCCCTGGAGCATGATGACAGCCAGCAGCAAAATCAAATTCTCTTTTCTAATACAGCAGCTGTCAGTTTTTTCCAGTCCTATCAACTCACAAGTTTTGACACAAAAAATTCGTGCCACTGCCAAAGTGGGGAAAGTACCCTTGATCTACATCCAAGATAAGGGCAGAAATAATTGAAAAATACTTACTGTAGTGAAATCTAATATTAAAGCTTATTTTTCTTTAATCCCAAAGGAGACTTTACAGGCCGAAGCACCTCAGGCTTTCTCTGGCTCATGAACCCACGTTGTGGGTGTTGAGGTCAACATGCAAGAAACTGTTTAAATACTCAGATGTAAGGCAGGTGTGTGCTGTAATCCTCTGTCCAACAGCAAGCAGCCAAAGGCCTGTTCAAGCTGCCTCTTTTTTTTTTTTTAATTGTTTTGCTCCTTAAACCATAAATGCATTGTGTGACAGTAAAGGTTTCAGTCACACAAATCCATCGCTTGGAAACACAAGAAGCTACTGAAGCTCATGACCACCAATGTGAAGAACCAGTCAACCTTGAACTCAAATAAGCACTGAGGATTTGGACTCCAGGCCTCATTATTTCAAAATTGCCCTGAATATCTGCAGAGAGGAAGCTGTGCCAGTGCACTAAAACCAGGGTGAAGGAAGAGGTGTTGCTTTACACACACACAGNCACAGAGCTTTTTTTTTTTTTATCTGGAGGCCTGTTTAAGTAAAGATTTTAAATATTTTTTTTTCCTTTGGCACAACCATGAGTGCAGCAAGATCACAGCTTATTTGTTAGTCACTGAAAAGTATTCTTTATTGGTGGGTCCACGCCAAGAAGAGTGATTTAATGCCAAAGAAAGCTGTTGAGCAATGCATCTTAGATGATCTCCAAGACTGTATTATGCAGAAAGCTGCACCACTCACCTGTGCAAACTTGGTAGCTACATAGCCCCATCTTATTGTAGGATTCCTAGGAAAAAGAGCAGGATATTACAGCTAAAAAGGACCTCAAAGCAGCAAACCCCTCCCTTTAATTACTTGAAGGATTTTACAATGTTACTGACGTGTTCTCTGAAAAAAAAACGGCTTTTGAATTCCAGAATTTTTAATCTCCTGACGTCCAAGGGGTGTCTGCCCAAATTGCTTTTTCCTCACTTTCAACTACAGCAGAACTCCAGCAATTCCATAAATGGAAAGGTATCTGGAGGGCAGCATTGTAAATTCCCTAGGAGGTGGGGATCTGCCCGAGAGTTGTGTAAGGACTGCTGACTTCACACTGCCAAAGTGCAACCCAGCAATGTACACAAGAGTTTGGGAGTTCCCACTCCTAAAGGCTTCAGCCTCAAACTCAGAGACAGGGCTGCTTATTAGCACACATAAAACAACAGTCCTGTTGCAGGAACTGTCTATCACTACAGAATCTGTAGCAAGTTCTTAATTTGTTTATCTTAAAGTGAGTTTCCCAAGGAAATAAAAACTCCATGAGCAAGTCTTACCCTTGCCAGCTTAATGACATCTCTGTGAAAGCTCTACCTCACAAATTGATCACACCCAGGGGTGCTTAATGATGGCTTCAATTTTCAGGCTACTTTAATGTTCTATTGCTGCTCACATTACCTGGGATAGCTGTCTCTGTAGATGAGGGTGGGAGCAAAGAGGAAGTACAGGTACTGAGAAATTCTGGGAATGTGTACTGTGCCTGGGAAGAGGGGGAAATAATAAACAAAACAGCACTCTGCAATCTTTTTACTGACAGTTCAGTTTCCCCAGTACCCTTTCACCAAACAGAACCCCTCTCAGAAACATCAGCCTGGAACTAAAGGTATGGGATTAGCAGAGGATAAAACAAACTCGACCTTTCAGATGGAGTGCATGAAGCACAGTTAGCCAGTGAGGGTAACCAACTATCTGCTAACACCTTGGTATCACATTTCCTTTCCTCCTAGGGAACTGTATCAACACGTGGGTTCAGTCCAGTCAGCTCTAGCAGGCCTTGCTTGAAAGACCTTTTGTTCTGTGATTGCTGTCACTTCAACTAAAGCACTGAGCTGGAGGTCTGCAGGCAACATCTAAGCACCTTTTCCTCCTAAAAGCAGAAATAAGGAATCCTGAAGAACAAAGACCTAAGGTCCAGAGAGGACTTAGACCTGAACAACAGTCTAGCTTGTTGTCTAATAGAAGTGAATACAAATGAAAATGTTCAGGCTGAAATTATGATGCAAAACCTTTGACCTCCCTATCCAAAGTCACCAATCCAAATCCCACCTCTCCAGCTCACAAGGGCAGCTCCAAGCAATGGAAGGAACACTAGAGCTGCCTGTGTAAAATGAAGCAGGGCAAGTTACTCACCAGACTCGTCCTTTACTGAGGACAGGACTCTGGGTACGTTCTCCCTGATGAAGGAATGAGCCTTCATAATGAGACGAACCTGTAAGGCCAAGGGCAGAGCAGCTTAGTGCTTTCATTTTCCCAGCTTTCCAGTGAAGATTGGATCAAGCATTTTTCAGCAACACCTTCAGCATCTTGGTTTCTTTCCAATTTAACCCTTTTACAAGGAAAGGCCTGCTTCCTCTGCCCACAAGCCTGTTTAACTGACATGAATTCCAGACTCTGCAAGGGGAAACAGGCAGCAGCAATCACGGCTCAGGAGAGTCAAAACACATCTCACCTACACTTGCAGGACCCCCACATGCACAAGGACTCTGAATAACACCAGCAAGTCACTAATCAGCTAACATTAGCCTAAAATTGAAGGGAAAGCCCTCTCCATTTCAGCAGGCCAGGATGTTTCAAAGTTTAGATGACTTCCTGAAGTTACAGGTGTTGTACAACAATTATCACTACCTGGGTATAAGGTGGTGCCCCACATAAACAGTCCACAACTGTCAAGCAGGTTTTTTTTTTAAATTTCATTTTAATACTGAAGAACCAAAAGTGGGGCCAGTCCAAAGTTAATTCTTAAAGCTACACTTATCCCTGACCATCCTTGTTTTCACCTGATGGTCTGGCCAGATCTCCACTCTTGCACTCTTCTCCTGCTCCCTGCCACAAAAAATAATTGCACTTCTAAACAAGTTCTGACTACAGAGCCAAGACAATTCCTGGGAACAGAACTGCCAACAGGAACCACTTCTTGACCATGTACTTGCTTTTTTTTTGGGTTTTGTTTTTTTAAAGAGGAACGTGACAGAGAGAGAGCCTTGTGCACTATGGCACAAAATGTTCTTAAAATCAGTTTTAAGCACTTAGCATCCACAGGACAGCCAGAAATAAATGGAATTTCAGTAAAACCCACAGTAAAATCTTAAATGCTGGGTAAAAACCCACAAGTGGTTTCCAGGTCAAATGAAGTTCTATTCTGTACTTTTTCTTATTAGATTTGCTGCATGTAACTGTCCTCAAGTCTCAGAGATACTGCATCCATGGCCCTGGCTTAATTTAATGAACAAAAGTAACATTTGACTCCTTTAGGAAAAAGGGACCCTTTCCACTTTGAAAATACAATTCAGTGTATCCTAGGATATAGGGTAGGGCCTTACCTGTTCCAGGATTACAATGAAGCGGGAAGCTGGAGGCAGGGCATAGGACACAGCAACATAGGTTGGTCCAAACCCAAGCCCAGCTATTTGGAAGAGTGTGAACAGCATCCCATAGAAGAAAGAGTGGATTGCACGATGGGAGGAACTGGAATAGCCTTGGGCCCACCACACAAAAAGTTTGTATGGAACAGCTACTGTGGCACTGAACATGCACACCCAAGTACAGAAGACGACTGGGAACTTTCCAAAAACGAAGACCAGGAGGTCAAATCCAAGGACCAGCCTAGAAGGCACAAGGAAAGAGACAATCTTCAGTGTCCATTCTTTGATTAGAAATACTTCTACTCCACTAAGTGGCTACAAAACACAAAGCTCCCAGATCATAATTGTTTGACAGTCTAGATAGAGGTGACCATGGATTTCAGCTCAGGGCTGTCTGTGGCAGCTTGAAGTGGCCACCCTCAAGTATCCTAGAAAATAAGAGAAGCACTGATGCCATCAGTGCTGTCAGGCACAGCTTATCTTCAAATCCCACAGGGCTTAAGCACACCTCTAAGATCAGCATGTGCTTTAAGAGTAGGCTCAAGCTCATCCCAGCTAAGAACAAGCACATGACTGAACAATCCAGTGCTGAACCAGGGTCCACAAGAGCTTTTGGGGAACACCCTCAGCACACCATCTCTACTGCAACTGAGACTCAGTTCTTCCAAGGGGTTTAAGCCTAAAGATGCTTTTTCCCTGCCTCTATAGATATGGGGTATTTTAACATTCAGCACTCAAACCTAGTTTAATCCTTCTTTGTGGGCATTTCACACAGATTCAGTTTAGTAGTTATCCAAAAGGCTCAGGGTCATTAGAAGGTCAGTCCAAATATGACCAACTGGTGTGCACCAGGTGCTTTAGTCCATTAATCAAGTTTAAAACACAAGGACATAAACAAAAGGCTGATCAACTTCGCTGCCTCACACTCAGAGCTTACTCCTACACTAAGCAGCTCTTCTAAACTAAGAAGAGAGAAGATGACAGTACAGAATACACCAGCAACAGTTATTTCTTCTCATGTGGAGGCTCAATTGCAAACTGCATCCAAATTATCAGATTTAGCTAAAACCACAGATATTATTTTAAGAAATATTTTCAAAGTAATTAGGGAATCCAGACCTAGTTGATTTTAATGTAAATACCCACTCTCCCCCAAGTGTCCATACACTAGTAAGTTAGGATCAGCTAAATAACATTCAATAGCACATGAGCCTGTTCTTATACCCAGACTAAAGGGACAATAATTATAAACAAGATACAGCTCTGGTTTTGTACACTGAAGAGCAGATAATCAGCAAGATAAACATGTAATCCTACTTGTGTACATGAGATACAGCTTGCCAAAATACTATTTAAGCAACAAGTAAGTGTGAGGAAAGCAGTCTTTCACAATCTTATTCACAACTGGCTACCTGCAAAGCACTATCTTAGCAGAGGCTCTGCCAACATCCTTGAAAATTTTCCCCAGGAAAAACAAAGTTCTATTTTTATTTAAATATAAGTACAGCGTTCCAGAACCGTCATTTTTAAACAGAGGAAGGACTGCTGAAGTATTTAAAGTTTTTCTAAGCAGAATCCTTCTTCAAGCAACACCAGCAGCTGAAAGCTACTGTCTCATTAGAGATACTCAACTAAAGTATTCCACATTCCCTTTTACCAGCTTTGTGATGAACTAAGCACGTTAGGCTGCACTCTGCTGGCCCCAGTTCTCATGTAACACATCATATAGTAGTGTTTTCCTAATATCCAGCTATCCAATTTGAAATGGTCATACTCTCTCAACAGGAATTTCAGTAGATATTTTAAGTATGCCAAGTTGAAACCCACACTTCCAACAACATCCCGAGAAGGATTCCTCCTTCTTTCTGCACCACTCTGCAGTTCCATGTACATCTGGCACTCTGGAAGACCTATTCCCAGCCCTTATCCCTGTTTTTCCAAGGCATTCTTACCTTCCTTCATCAATGAAGTCTACTAGAAGTGTACTGAGGATGAAGACAATGAGAAGAGCGATGAACATGTGGTAGATTGTCCTGATGTGACTCACTTCAAACAGCTCACTAAAGGAGAGACCAGAGTTAAGGTATAACTGGGGTGCCACAGACACAGACACTTCCTCAGCTTATGCTCAGACAAAGGATAATTAGCCATGATCCCATTGGAACTGAGAGGGCTGTAATTAAGGTTTATTTTTGCAAGATGTAGTACAGATATTTTAGAAAGAGAGAAACTTGAACAGATTAGTCCTCATGGATTTGAATATAAAGTTGTGGGTGGTGGTAGGGAAAGTACCTCAAAGCAAAGGCTCATTAGTTTGCTATCAAGGCTATTTTCAGTCAATTTGATGAAATTACTTGGATGAATTTAAGTTACTCACTCCAAGAGGGACCTCCTGGCAGTAAAGATTTTCCCGTGTTCTGGAGGGGCCCTCGAAATCCTGCAAACAAAGAAGAGAACATTTGAGACAAAAAAGGCAATGAAGCTTCCAGGAAACATAACCTTGTTATAGGAACAGCTTAAAAGGGACTTACTTGGCTTTGTGCAGTTCCTTCTCTGCACAGGAAGCTGGAAAGTGGGAGGCTGGAGATGAGGAATCCAGAAGTGCTGATTTTGCCACCAAACTGTTCACAAACTCTGTGAAGTGACTGTCCACCTCCTTCATGAAAGCTGGCTTCAGTTGCTGACAGAGTAAAAACACAGCAGCAAACTGTTTAACTTGCTGGATACAATTCATAAAATATTTATATTCCTTTTTATCCTGGAGCAGGACAGAGCAAGGCATCAAGAAAATATTTCTGTATCATCTGCCAACAGTTGGAGTCCGCTTGGATAAGACCAGGGCTTATCGTGGCCTGTTCACACACCTCAGGCCAGAGGACTTTGAATAACATTTATCTTCCCCATCAGATTCAATACAGAATTGTTCTGGCCTTTTAGAAGACTTATCAGAGTTCTGAGAATTCAGTTCCTTAACGTTTAGTCTTCAAACACCAAATGTGATGAGCCTGGTGATGAAGCACAGCTGAGAGCCACCCCCCTGAGCTCCTGAACGCTCTGCCAGACAGCCATCACCTTCAGCACAGGCAAAAGGCAAGTTTCAAGAAATTATTTAGAATCCAATTGCATATTATGTGTTGTTTTCTTTTTGCAAGTGTTTACTAGCCACGTTTGTCTGACCATCCTTTGCCTGGGATTTTTCCAGTTTGCCTCCAGATTCAAGATGCAAGTCTTCCTACATGATAATTACAGATCATCATTTCATCTGCTCTTCCTACTGATCAGCTGCTCCAGAAACACATATGTTTCCCTGAACACCTTCAGAATTCCCAACTCCTATCTACTTTCTCATCTTGAAGGCTGAAAAGGAAAAAAACCAAAAAAACTGTTTTCAGTGACATTTCTGGAGAAGAGAGGGTTGTGTGGAGACCTCACAGCACCTGCCAGGGTCTGAAAGGGGACCTACAGGGAAGTCAGAGAGAGACTCTTCATGAGGAACCTTGTCCCTGACAGGACAAGGGGCAATGGCTTCAAACTGGCAGACGGTAGGTTTAAATCAGATGTTAGGAAAAAATTGGTCCCTGTGAGGGTGGTGAGGCCCTGGCACAGAGAAACTGTGGCTGCCCCATCCCTGGAAGTGTCCAAGGTCAGGCTGGATGGGGCTTGGAGCAATCTGGTCTAGTGGAAGGTCTCCTTGCCCATGGTAGGGGATGAAACAGGATGATCTTTAAGGTTCTTCCCAACCCAAACTATTCCATGATCCTATAAAATGCATGAACAGATTATGTATTCCTACAAAATGCTCCTATTTAATGTGGCAATAGCCAAGTGAATTTAACTCTCTGGCAGAAAATACAAGATAATCTGAAGTGAGACCACATACAAGCAGAAGACCCTGAAGTCACCATGGATCAGAACTCTACATTCCTCCTGTTTTATAGTGATCAGATCCAGAGAGCTCTCTTGAAACAAAAGCTACAGTAGGAGAAGGAGCATATTAATATTTAACTTTAAAAAACATTTTTCCCCTATTTGGCAGCTTCCAGAATAGACTAAATAAACTTCACCAGTGCTTAACAAAATTCTTAAGATCTGGCTACTTTTAGATATTGCTTTTTTGTGAGGCAGAGGATTGTGTCTGTAAGAGATATGAACTTGTTCCATTAAAAA
>VZTR01020086.1:253220-280978 GCA_013400775.1 Chaetops frenatus | reverse complement strand
TTTTTTTTTTTTTAATAGTGTCTCCCTTTATTAGCCTCATCTCTCCTCAGTGAGGGTTTAGCAGGTGATATTTCCTTAAAGCACTTCTTCCCTTTGGCTGGCACTCCAGGGCTGATACCAACATGTGCATGTGTTTGGATTGAGAGAGAAGGGCATGAGTTCTTGATAGATTAAATAAAACATAAACCAGAGCATATTATTTACTAACTGTAATTACAAACCAAAAACCCTTAAAAGAATGCTATGCCATCAAAAGCAGAAGCTGGCCAATAATAAAAATTGATGACAAGTCAGAGAAAGTTGGGGAAGTAACCCTTACTTATAAAGTTGCAACAGTTCCCCAGAACTTTACTCATTCTAACAGATTTAGTAATTTTGGTCACTGACACGTGACAACGCCCAGCCCTGACCCAGTGACGGAACACACTATTCTCAACTCCTTTCAGAATGAATAAAGGCCTGAACTTCTATTAGACTGCAGATGCTTGAAGGCCTCCCCTGCATGAGTAACATCCAGCTCCTACAAATCCCATTTACACCTTGACTAGGCTTTTCCCAAGTCAAGCATCTGCCTAGAATTTAGATACCTATCACAGAAAGGGTGAATTGCCATCCAAGCCTCTGTTCAGTGGTTCTCTCAATAGAAGAGCCCAGCACTCCAGGAATTCTCAAGTCTTTTGCAGTAGGATGTTTTTATTTTCCCTCAGCCTTGAGGCACCTGAAACAAATCTGCAAGCTGCATAACTCAGGGCTTAAAATCTGAACTCCCTGTGTTTTGGGAGAAACTCCAGCAATTAAAACACCACGGATCTACTGGTTTCCTATGGTTCTCTTTGTGGGTAAGAAATCACTTTGTCTACAAACTGTGTCTCAAAGCTGGTGACCAGGAAAAAATATAAGGGAGAAGCAACACTCCTGAAGAAAGAAATCCAAGGTCAAGTTGTCCACCTGCAAGCAGCTGGTGCTTCCTGAAACTTCCATTTTGCTTTACAGTGAAAGCCCTCACCTGCAAACACCCACTGCCAACACAGAGATTAACAACAACTGTTTTTTCTGCAAAGAAGTTACCAGGCTCGATCCCCTGTTCTCAGTAAGGATAAACAGAATAAGACAACATCTGAAATAAAATTCTGAGCTGACTACCCCTCTAATGGGCTGAATTTTAGGAGTTTCAGCAAAAAAAAAAAGCAGCACACCCTTTGCAGAAGACTATTTAAATGCACTTTAGTTATATTAACAACACACCACCTATAGAAGTGGGGGGAAAAAGTAAAAAAAGAGTTACACAGGAAAATCTCTCTAAGGTATTTTTTTTCTGTCTCCTAAATATCCACTCCCTACTATTCATGTCAAGCTGGCACAATTAGATTACTTGAGATTTACCACGGAATTTTCTGCAATAAAATGATGCAAGAGTGCAGGGCAATTTGCCCTGAAGAACACAGTACCACAAAACAATGGTTAACAGGGAGGGTGCAGTTCATCGTTAGCCAATTTAATTTAATTTGGGCATAAATCACCTTAATATAATCTAAGACAACGGCAGCCCACACAGATGCAGATGGTGCCAGAAACACCCAGTGCTATTTTCTTCAAGGATATTGTTCACTGACAAAAAGAATGAGACCAAAGCTCAGGAAGGTCATGTCCACAGCCAGGGCAGCAGAAGCTGAGGGATGCAGGCTCCATGCTGCCCTTTATTCAATGGGTAACAGGACACAGAACATTTTAAAGGCTCAACACGCAAGCAGACTGGCTAATCATCACACTACCAAAAGTTAGTGGTAAGGCAATTTCTATTTTATTTACAGGTCTCAAAGTTCATTCTTATCTTTGGACTTCAACCTATTGGGGTCAAGTAAGACAGAACCTCATTAGATAACATTACCCCTCTCGTGCAAAGTGGGAGAGAGAAAGAGGGCTGTGGAAAAGTCACTGCACTCAAACTAGGACTGAATAGGGCTATTTGTGTTCCAGGGCTGGTGACTCTCCAAAAGACATCCAGGGTCAATTACCCTGCTCCCCACCACAAGCAAGTATTGTATTTACCTCAGCTTCTGCTATGAGCTGCATTTTCCTCGTTATCACGTGGTCGACATCAACCCAGCCTAAGGAAGGAAAGCAAATATTGAACATTTTTAGCTGCATGTCTGAGAACACAGAAAGCACAGCATACAGTAGCTCCAGTTTTTCAAAAGCATTTCTGACTTCTAATAGGGTCCCACTAAACTCTAATCAAAGCTGCAGGAAATTCATAAACTATGACCACGTATTTTAGGATCACAGCACTGTAAGGCAGTCAACAGCTGAGAACACGCTGGATTTTATTTTTCATCAGCAAGTCTGCAATCTTTCCAAGGCCCCTAAACATATTCAGCCTTGAAGCAGCAATCAGCCTTAGAAGGTCATATCCAAGCGTGCTGATTTTTTTATCAGGGTTTTATCTTAACCAGACGTAAGGTTAGTTTGTCTGGAGGTCTCCACATTGCCAATAAACAAGGCAGTCAGTCACAACTACCAGTAAAATACCATGATCAGCTCTAAGACAGGCTGAATGACAAGTTGGACAGTTATCCTGTCTTCAAACCTGGCTATTCCCACTCCTTTTATCCCCCTGGAGAAGTGCTGGATATCAGTGTGACTGTATTCCTCAATATGTTTTGCTGCTTAAGTATACGGTCAGGTCTAACAAGCCATCAATATAATCTGACTTTTGTCATGACTAACACCATTGGCCAAGAGGGAAAGCCTCAAATGCCACCTTTTTTTGCATTAAAAACTACACATCTGAGATGCCTCTGTGATATCAAGAGGAATAACACCCACAGGTTAGACATTTGGACTAGCTGAGTTTTAGAACAAGCACTGGCTGGTGTTTCACTTCTCCAATAAGAACAACACACAAGATTAAGTTACCTAAAAAAAGAGTGTCTTGCACTTGAAGGAAAATCAAGATTGAAGCAACAGCATCCATCCCCCTAAAGTACCAGTCAGAGTGAAAAAATAGCAACAAACCTTGCCTTGTGCATATCCTTTGGCATTTATAGCTACAGCACCATCTTACACACCAACACACAGTCAGCACTACAACTTGCATGTTTGGTTTCTAAGACAACATTACAACTTCTAGAAAAAGAAGGTACTGCAGTGATTTCCTAGTAAGATTCCAGGGAAGCATGAGCTAACAGATTTGCTCTAGAGGTGCCAGTTGTGCTGCTGTGAGACAAGAAAACAGTGATAGCACTATGACAGTGCATAATGTGGTCTCCTTGGATGACCACAGCCTCCACACAAAATGCAGTTTCGTTTTCAGCGAAGGAAGTGCTTCAGTGATGCTCAGGAGTCTCAGCCAACCTGTCTGAGCAACTGGTTGTAAGTATTTTAGGTAGACCTGCTTCAGAGGTGACTCCAATTCAAGTACTAGAAAAGAGTACAACAACACAAGAAACTTTACCTTCAGTGCAGCTGTGCTCAGTTGTTAGCATTAATTCCCCTTCCCACCAACCAAGCAGAAATTTTGGTTTTTGTCTATCTGCTACACAAGCTATAGACTTAAGGACAGACCAGCAACAACTGCCTGTTACTTAGCAGACTTCTAATGTAACAACAAACAAGGGAACTGCTGAACACCATTGATTTTGCCTGCATGCAAAGATCCATTTTTACAAAAACAGAACTCCCGGTTGCTAAGCATCTCACCTCCAAGACAAAAAAAAGCCCCCACAAACACCTCAGCATTTAAGCTCATTGTGCTGTTACATTTGCAGAACAACAGCAGTTTAGAAAACAATTTGAGAAGAATGTAAGATACTCTTGACCCACTCAGCTCATGCACTTTGCTGGTCTCAATTTGATTCTCCCCCAACACATAAAAAAGTAAATAAAGTTGTTCCACAAGCAGCAGAACTGTGTCCCCTTCATATGTTCTCAGTGGCTCTGCTCCCTCACTGTGCCACTCCACAATTGTATTCCTGGCCCCCTCCTTCCATTACTATTGTGGGAAGAATCACCTTGTGCTGACCCGCTAGAAAGCAGAACAGAGCTGCTGAGCTCAAATAACAACTACCATTTCCCTTCAAAAAACTAAGAATTTGTGTCTCTTACCCAGCTGCCAATCTTCAAGATGATATCAAGTTTGGTTGAAGCCACCCAACACAGCCAAAGAGGACAGGACACATGGGACTTAAGGAGTTGCATTATTTCCTTTTTAAGATAAGCTAAAAATAAAATAACCAGTTCCTTGACCATATATTTCCTGTCAGGTCTTGCCTTTGAAGCCTCAGTCATTAAAAACTCACATTAAAAACTACCCAGCCATGGCTCATTTTGGAACTAAAACACCCTTTTAGAATACAAGGTCTTAAAATTTGGTATAGTTTTACATATACCAAATGTCCAGCTTTAATGGTTGTACAAGAAATGAGGACAGTCTCTGAACTACTGATGCTGTAATTGTTAAACTGGAACTTAAAGTGTCCTCCTGTCACTTTATTTGCCCTCATACTAGTGTGCATGCACAGAAAAGATTAGAAACACAGCATCTTTTAATAGGTTTTAAAATCAAGATCTCCATGGCTTCAGTATAAACATCTCATATCACAAAGTAAACTGACCTGTGAGCTTGTCTTTTTCAACACAAAATCCTCTGTAGAAGAAAACTCACCCCAAACCAACCCTTTCTGCTGTATTGCATCACCCCATAAATCCAACTGTGTCACAAGGCAGATACCAGAGAAGAAGCACATCATCTTTAATCACTCATCTTCCCTTGTGCAAGACACCACTTATGTTCTGTCAGGTCACTGGAGAAGAGATTCATCACATGATTTTGAGCCTAAAAGGAAACGTGGACTGCTGAGGAGTCCAAATCTTCACTTTCCTTTGAATCTGCAAATGAAGCCTGGATCCCTCTGTATCACACTGGAATTGCAAAAGCATTACATAAAAACGGACTCAAAGCTGCACTATCCAAGGAGGCTCATCTTTGCATTTAAAAGTTGAGATATGCCTTAAGAAGACAGAAAATATATTTAAAGTCATGAGAAAGTTGTGTTGAAGACCAGTATGAAATAGTGGCCAATTTCAAAGGAGGCTTAATCAGGGCTTGCTTTGGAAGATCTTTGTTCATAGGAAGAAGTTTTTACTTAATGGCATTGGATTCCCTTCCCATCAGCAAGGACATTAGCAAGATCTTCAGAGGACCACTTGTCTTGGGCTTGATCCTTCTAGAATGTGACTTCTCTGTACAGACTGAATTCCAAGCAGGTTCAGAAGTCAGAAGGAAAAAAATGAATGAGCAATTTAATTATAAGCTTTGTTTCCCTACAAAATCAAGCTAATAAAAAAATCACCTGAAGATTGAGAAAGCTTCTTAATTTTTGAAAAGTTGAGCAACTAAAGTTTCACAAGATTGACAAAATACCTCTTCTAAAAGATCTTGTCGTCCCTTTTTCAACCCACTCTTGCACATGTTACAGATAAGTGACATTTGAGATGGTTAGAACAAAGAATCACTCATATGATGTTGGTGCTGCAGCTTGAGATCCAAAAACACACAGCTTTGTTATTTATTGATAAGACAACTTCCCATTCAAGAGGTTAAAGCAACATAGGCAGAAGGACTTCATTACTGTCAGTCACCTGGATTTAAAGATGACTCTCCAAAAACACTGAGGATGTTATTAGAAGAAAAGCAATATTAAAGCCAATCTAGTGCAAGGGGAGGAGTTCCATATTGCTACAGTACAAAACACATTAATAATTTGATGTTAATGAGCCATTATTCTTACTGATGGTAATTTATTTGGCCACTCAGCAAACAGAGGCAAGTTATGACTAGATTCAGCTGATCTGTTTAAAGGATTCACAGGCCATAGGTCACTGCACTGCAGCTGGGCAAGTATTTAGTTTAAAAAGTCAGTTCTGCAGGGACATGAAACCCAAATAGCTTCTTCATTAGCAGGAGGGAACAGCAGCATTCTCTACATTATGCTACTGTGTCCACAGGCTCTTCACAACAAACTGCTGAGCCTTCACCCAACCCACAGGTTCCAAAACATATAGCCCCTAGAATTACCACAATCCACCTAGACAAAACAGCTTTTTGATCTTTGTCTCAGAAACACATCCCAGATACTCAATTCAAGCAGCTTAATCTCCAAGAAGAAGCCTGTTGAAACACTGAACAGTCATTGCTGTGAGTCACACAGCAAAGGCTAAATCTTTCCAAATTGCTCCCAGTTGGAGAGCTCTCCTCCTCCATCTCTCAACAGGCACACACAGTTTGTGCATCACCATGAACTTTTGCACCAGGGATGATCGATAGTAACCTCTCCACTGGAAGATAACAGCCCCTTTCTAAGATCAGCATTACCAATCAGGCTTGCTCACACCAAACACACAGCTTGTCTGCAGGTCAGCCTCCACTGACACTTCCAGTCCTTTCCTGATTTCTGGGCAAATAAGAACAGACTCCAAACCCACATTTTACTGCTCTGAGTGGACTAATCTGAGCATTTCAGAGGCATTCATGTGCACACTTATGATCCATGTGCTCTCTAGCCTTTTAAGATCTGTCCATGCAGTTTCTATTATGGTCATTCCAGGTGACCAGTACTGTCTGATACCAATATCCTATTAAGCAGAACAGTTTTATATTTCTCTATGTATCTCCTGCTGAAAACACATAAGACTAATCTTATTAAGGAAGCCTGGCTTTTGACAGGGGATTATTGCCACCTAGATCATATGCTGACTCTAAGCCAGGATCAAATTATTTGTTTAATTACAGCACTGGAGCTAATTCAAGGAGGAGAAATGGTGTGTAAGACTGAAGTTCAGTTACTCTGTCAAAGCGAAATTACAGGCTGAATAATTACAAGATAGAAACAAATTGAGGCACAGAAGAAATCTTCTGGCAATCTCAAAGTTATGAGTATTTCCACACTTCTGTAAAATTGGGCATACCTGAGTAAACACTATTTGACCTTAGAACCCAAGCAATGAGACAGACTTCAGAACCATTTAAGAGCCAAGAAAAAAAAATAACCTCAACTGTACAAATGGAAGAGTCAGACTTACTGTAGCTCTAAAGCCAACGCATGTATTAAAATTATTGCTCTAAGCAATTTCATATCAGCCAATGGATTTGAGTTTTAATCAAGAAAGAATTAAGGGCCCAAAAGTTTCTGTAAAAGTTCACACACTCCTGGAAACAAGTCAGGTGGCCCTTGACACCTCAACTCTTACCACAGAAAGCAGATTGTGGTTGCTGTATAATCAGAAAGAATCAAGGGTGGGTAATCACATTAATTGTTCAGTTTTTCTCTGGCAATAACTGCCACAAACATGCTACAATATAATTTACTTCCATACATTCTTGACCTGGCTAGAATCCCTCGGCTGCAACAAATATGCATCTTGTCTAAAATTCTTCACAACACCCAGCATTAAGTTGTTACAGTACAAAAAGGCTGTTGCCAGACAGCAGATCATTAGCCTCACACTGTCTTTGTGCACACCAGCAGAAACAGCTATTCAGGAGAGAATGGCCAGGACAAAACAAAGAGAAAAAACATCTATGGCTGCTGCTTTTGAGAAATTCTCCCACCTCAGCCGTGAAAGCCTTACCTAGTTACACAGCCACTCTGGACTACATGAAGAGCCCACTGTCTGCAACTCATGAGCACTTCAGCTTCACAGATCTTCAACCTTTGGGTCACAGAGCTGCTGATTTAACTGCTCTGTACAGAGGAATTCCTGACCAGAGGGATGCATCTTTCTCCCATGCCTCAAGGCATCAGATTCATGCCTCCTACCTCCCTGTGCTATTCCCATCATCACCAACACTGAGCTGAGCAAAGTAACACTTTGTGACATCTTTGCTCAATTGGCAGCAACCTTGGCAGGCAAGATGCACTCAGTCTGGAATAACCAGAAAGGTTCAAAGCCAACCCACAGGCACACGGACAGTTTCAAGAGATCTACCCCAAGATGTTTGCTTGCTACACACTCACAGTACCTCACCTGCAGTGATGTTTTGCCACATCTCAGAGAGTGTTAAAATGAACGGCCTGTAAAGACAGACACACCCACCCATCAAGTCCTAATTATCACTGCTCTATTTATTACTTACCCTTCATTTGTAACAGTTAAGGAGTTTCCACACATGAAAAGGTTAAAATGGTAGAAGCCTACTCCCAAGCCCAGCATCACTGGATTCCAGTAGACACCAACTCCCTGCAATTTTCTACTACAGTCCCATTTGATCCAATTAAAATTACTGTGCCACCAATATCTTAAAATCTCAGTTCTCCAAGCAGTTTGTGGGATGGCTTTTCTCTCCAAGGTATTTTATTTTCAATAAGAAATCTGACTTGGCCTAAACTTAAACTTGCTTCAACTTCCATTTCAGTTAAAAGAAATACTATTGAAATAGAGATGATATCCAGAAGCAGATCAGTAAGAATTATCTCCTTGAGTGACTGGCACCAGGGTTTTGGATCTTGTACTCACACTGCACATTGTGATAAACTAATTTAGCTTTTTGCTTAATATATCTGACAAAGAGAAAAGAAACAAGCTGCAGTTTCATCTTTGTCCTCCTTATGACCGGGCTGGAACGTGGTACAGCATAAACCAGGAATTACAGAGTGTCACAGAGTCCACAGGCAAAACCACTCATAGTGCCACACAACTGTCCCTGCAACCCAAGGGATGGGGCATGGCAGCTGTGATCCTTCCACAAAGCCAACTTTAAGCCACATAACTTTTAAGGCGACCACAAACCCAGCTGTTTCTTATTCTGTTTTCTGGTAGCCAAGTTTGAGTCTGAATAAAAGGGAGCTGTCCTGACATGAGCAGAATCCCAGAGCAGCAGAGAATCATTCTCTGTGGCACCCTACCTCCACCTGACACTGCCTTAGCCTGGTGTGGTGAAGATCATTTTCTTCCATCTTGAGAAGTCACGTACTTAAAGGTTGTAAAGGAAGCGAGATGAAGTCCCAGAAAAAGCATTTACCAGGATTATTCAAAAGTGTTTCCAGGAGGCATTTGCACCTTTTACAGCATTAATGCATCTCTTCCTCCTGTGGCAATAAATCACTGTTTTAGATCCCTGCAAGCACTGCAGTACCCAGCTCCTGAGGGAAAGCTCTGCAGGACAGCATCCCAAACAATCCACACCTGTGCTGGAGGGGTGTAGCTGGGACACAGGCAGCTCCACCTTCAGCCTTCCCAGAGACAGAAAAACAGAAATGAAGGAGCAAAGAGGCAGAGCCATGAGTAGAAAGGGCACCTTAAAGGAGATCACAGGCCAAAGATGCAACCAGTGCTGAGCCACTGAGTCTCACCATTGGTTGAGTTTTGAAAGGACCTCTCACTCTCAGGTCTCCTCTGTGTTTCTTCATTCTCAGGGGTCTTGCAGGTTGCAGTGGAGCCAGACTGGCGTTTCCTTACACAGTCATCACCTGCCATGGTTACCTAGCTAGATCAGAAAAGGAGAGAAATAATTAATGGCAAAACCCCCTCATTTATTGGTCAATAATATATTTACATAGCCTTTTTTATATTGAAGTTAGACTGTCTTCACTTCATTATGAATTCAGAGCAAGAATAGAGGAAATCCAGCACACACTCGAATTAGTCATTTACTGTAGATCACACTTCCTTTCCCTTACTACAAGCAGTACAGGAACAAAGTAACCAAGTAAGTTCCCCTACCACAACCAAAACATCTCCCCACACCACCCTCTTTACCCTACAGGGGTAATAACTACTTGAAATAATTCAAGCTTTTGCTAAATCTTTAAAAGGCCAAAAAAGCCCTTGCAATCCTTTCGGACAGCCAGGAGGACATCAAGACTTGTCTTCCGTGAGATGTGGCAGGTTTACTTTGTGGAATCCCCAGCAATACCTGACCCAAGCCAAGCCCCTTCCTTGTCAAGTCCTCAGCTGGTGCTGCAGGAGCAGCTTCCTCAATGGATCCTCGCGTTCTGCTTGGCCAGACAATGGCTGCGTTGCAAACCAAGGAAAAACAGGAAGAGGATCAGGTTTGAACTACATCAGCTTCAATGACAAAGGTCACTGCTGGGGACAGAGCTGCCTGAAGCACCACATGCAGGATGAAAACAAAATTCTCAGCTAATGAGAAGTGGACAGGGAGACCCTAATTTGGTCACAAAGTGATACCCCAGAACGCTCTCCATAAAATTAAACTCAAAAATCTCTTGGAGGTGTAGCTACAACCAGAGAGAATTTGCAGATTTTTTTTTTCCCCAGAAAACCTCACAGGCATGTATGTAACCACATTTTCAAACTTGATATATTTTTTCGTCTTGGCACAAACTCTGCAGCAGATGTGTTTAGCTGCTATGAACAGCATATGTGCACCAGCAGAGATGGGCTGTTACAGACAGGCCAGGAAAACTCAGGCACTGCTGGAAAAACTAATTAAGGATGGATTTCCTCAGAATAAGGAGGCTGGCACATCTGCAAAAGGGAAATAAAACTATGACCCGAGGTTTTCAGAACTCAGCTTCCTGTGTTTGTCCCTCTAGTAGGACAATCTCCTATTCTCCTTTCAGGCTACACAGCACACAGGAGAGAAACACCAGCCACCAAGGAACAACAAATGACTAACTGGGTGAGTTTTCCAGCTCTAACAAAGGTTTAATTCTTGTCCCAGTACACTTTTCACCTTCTTGGAGAGGTTAGGAAGGCACTCCTTTCTCGCCGGTGCAAAGTGGTTACAGTATCTCACTGAGAGGTTAACAGAAAAGAGTTAACAATAACCAATCTTGGGGTGGGGGGAGGAAAAGTCATGTGTAGCAGCGTGAAAAAAAATTAAAACAATTAACTTAAAGAGTTAATAATTCAGATTGGCTGTGATAACAAAACCAAAACGCGAAGTCTGCTAGGGGAAATCTCTGAAAAGAAATATTTTCCTAGTCCAGTTCCCATATGAACAGAGGTGCATCACTGTTCTGTAGTACCTAAGCAATTATCAGCACATCAGAGCCCAGAGAGGGCATCAGCACTTCCCTCCAATCTCTGCTAGAACCGAATCACTCATGACACAATGCCAGGACAACTCCAAGATGCTCACCAACCCCCTCACAAGAGGAAATCGCTTCTCACAATTTGTAAACAGTCACTCCTCTCACCCCACTCTGAGGACATCCACAACCGCAGATGAAGTTTGTAGAGCTACAAACCCATTGACAGATTTCCTAGCAGAAACTCCCTGATTTCACTGGCACCTGATTCACGGTACTCGTAAAGGGCTCACTGAGAGCTTGAGCATCTCCGCCTTCCCTTTAGGCACACTGGTAATTAATGAGAAGGTGCCTTAGGAGAAAGGCAACACTTTACAGGAAGTTCACCTTTGCATTTCAAAAGGCTCGGTGAGGAACAGCTAAGAACCATGCAATGGTTTAGGCTGGAAGGGACCTTAAAGATCACCTAACTCCAACCCCCTGCCTCCAGTACTAATCACACTACATAACAACCTTATCCCAAAGACTTTCAGCTCTCTGAAGTTTTCTTTCTTGGCCTTCGGGCACAGCATCAACTCGCAGACCCGGACCCTCAGCGAGAACCACACAGGGACCAAAACAAAGTTAAGGCCATTCCACAAACCAAAGTTAAGGTCATTCCTCAGCTCATCCGCAACGCGCACAACACTCGGCAGGAAAGGGGTTTTTTTTATCCGAAGCCTGAGGATATCGCTGGGAGCTGCCCAAAGCACCGCCGAGGCTCCGAGCCAGCCCCTGCCCCGCTCCCTCCCCGCACCCCCCCCCGCGCCTCCGCCGAGCCCCAGCGCCGAGCGGCTGCGGGAGCCGCTTCCCCCGGGGGCGGGGCGGAACGGGACGGGACGGGACGGGACGGGACGGCGCGGACACGTTCCCGTTCCCGGTGCCGCGGTCGGGGCGGCCGCCACCGCGCGGAGTCGTCACCTCAGGGGCGGCCGAGCCCGCTGACCTGCACTGCTCCGCTCCGCGCGCCGCCGCTCGCTCGCTCGCTCGCGCTCTTCCCCGCTCCCGCCGCGCGCGCCGCCGCNCGCAGCCCTCAGGGATCGCCGCCTTCTCCCGGCGCTCCTGAGGCAGGGGAAGACAGGCTCCAAATATGTGGTGACCCCCCCAGTTAAGGTTAAGGGAACACCCGAGGCTGGTAAACGCTCGGAAGTCAGAAGGGCTGCGAGAAAAGTTTTATCGGTAAGCCACACACTCGGCATGGAAATTGGTATGCTGGTCCCTGACCTACTGTAACAACACGGCAATGGGTTTTGGATAAAGGGGTAGGGGGAAAGGGAAGAGAGAGAGAAAGAGATTAATTAAAGAGGGAGAAAGAAAAAGAGATCCCCAGTTCTGGTTCTGGCCTCGATCCAGCTGAGGGAATGTTAGTCCTGGTTCCAGGGTGTCGATCCCAGCTGAGACCACCCAGTCCAAGGTCCAGGTGGGCTCAGTCACCCCCACGGGCAAGGCCTGTCCTCGCCCTGAGGACCCCCCCTCCACTCCCCACACCACCGGCACAAGGAAAACTTAATTAAAGGAACTGAGAGGAGTCAGCAGTCAAGGCCGGGAGGGCCCATCGGCGTTATCTGTCCTCGTCCTTCAGTGGGAACACACGGGTTGCTCAACAAATGCTTTCCCCCGCACCCAGGCTCGGCACAAATGTGTGTCCCACCCTCTGATGTTCTTCCAAACAGTAGCCAGGGTAGGTGCTTTTACAGGGAAGCAAAAAATTGAATGTCCCCCAACTTGAGTTGTCACTCAAGAAGTGGTGTTTTGTGTCAAGGGGGTGCTCTCCCTCACAAATGCTACCCTGGGGAGTGGGAGCTCAGCTCACCAGTTTGGGGGAGCTGAGAACAGGCCTGTCTGGAGAGCTCTCCTTTTGGTCCCAGATGTGCTGCACAGGGACAGAAACTGGGACAGAGGCTGCTCCAAAGGGCCGAAAATGGGGCAAAGGCTGGGGTTTGTCCCTTCCTTTCTCTCTCTCTCCAGACAGACACAGGCTCGTGATGGAGGGTGAGTCACAGAACACGTCACCAGCAAACAAACTCTAGTAACCTCCTGTGAGCTGCATTTCACACTGCAAATGGGAAACTTTTCCCAAAGCCAGGAGAACTTACCCACTAATCTCTTACTGGCAAGTACACGTCTCTTCTCCTCCTCCTCACGACATCAGAGCCTGCTATGCACAATATGTCCCCAGGTGCACCTTGGACAACATGCCAAACCAAGGTATGTTATGGCAGATTTTAGCTTAGAGTCTGATAAATTCTCAGCTAAAGCTATGAAACAGGGTTAGAATATTCAGACTGCAAAGTTAGAATATTCTCATGCTTGAATTCAAAATAATCTAGTTTTCAGGCGAGTTTAATATCAACATAATAACAAGAATGTAAACTATGTTGCACCTGCAGAAATAATACGTGAGAGTCTTTCTGATTCGTTAAGATAATTGTTTATACCTTTTAGCCTATGGCGTCTTCAGAATTTTATCCAATGGAGTTTTGTTTTTCACAATCTACACTATATATAGAGTGTAATTTCTTAATAAAACCTCTCTTTACCTTGCTGAATTCTTAAAGAGTCTCTTTTGTGTGGTGCTGAACACAACAGCGACATCGGTACAAAGTTACAACGGGGCAATAAAACATTTCTGTCACTTTTCACCTATCAGACCTGTTGCTAAAATCTATTTTGACCAACACACACCCCAGACACACATTTAGATTGTAGCTGCTGGAACTTTCAGAAGTTGTTTTAAATATCTGTGGGGACTCTGAGGAGAGCCACTTTTTTGAGTGAAAAAATCCAAGACTGATTTATTTTGCAACGCAAAAAAAAAAAAACAAAACAAAACAAAAAAAAAAAACAAAAACAAAACAAAACAAAACAAAAAAAAAAACCCCAAAACTCTATTACCCCATCATTCATCTTCCATGCTGCTTAATAAGAAAACTTGTAAAAATGAAAAGAAAAACCTAAAAGCCTTATCACTGCTGAAATGCAATGGGTGAGAGCAGCAGGAATTTTCATATAAACTTGTCCCTGTTCTTAAGAAGTTGACTTTAAGACATTGCTGCTTAGAGATACTTTCAGGTCAGGCTGTAGGTGATCTCTGGCGCCCTCATGCCAAAGATGCTGTGCCAGCTATTTACAGTGATGTTGGGCCAGCATTGGCTGGGTGAGCAAGTGTGAAAAAAATAAAAATCCAAACCCAACAAAATACTCAATGCACAATGTGCAAAAATATCCTGAAGTTCAACAACTTGTTGAAACTGTTTCATCTGATTAGCAAAAGCCTGACTCTGGGTGGTAGGAAAATGAGATCTCTTCAACAGACAGAAAAGTGCAGCTAACCTTCAGAACAAGCTTGCTTAGCTTATTTTGCCCTAAATAGGCTGTACAGAGGTGCCACCAGATTTTATTGGCAGCTCTTGACGAATCTCTCGGACCAAAGCAGCTCAGTGTGACAAGCACTGAGCTCCCTCCCTGGTCTCTGGGTTTTTCCTCCCCCCAGCAAAGCTTTTTCACAGCCTTCCTTCCCTTCTCTTTAGAGGCTGTTTACCTGCAGCCCACTGAAAAACAAAGTGGCTGCTCTCCTTACCTTCCTTCCCATTATTTACGAGCAACTGGGAGAAGGCACTACCACCTCTGCTTCCTGCCACTCACGCCCATCGTCTGCTATTGTCTTTCCCACTCTAAATTGCCGCATTGTTTCATCAGCGGCATCGTTTACCCCGCTTGTCACCACGGTGCTTGTAATCCTGATTTTCTGGAGTGTTGTACATTAATCCTCCGGTTGCGTTGCTCAATGATTGCCCAACCGCAGCTGTTCCTGAGCACTCCTGGCTGAATCACCGCGTGGTCGTTCCCATTGTTGACGTGGGAACCTTGGCGCTGATACCCCAATTTCTTGCCTCAGCTTCACTGGCTTTCACCTTCTCAGCACCAGGCAGCAACCTGACTTTAGCAGCACTGCTTGTTTTCCTCTTTTCTTTCTTTCTTTTTCTTTCTTTCTTCCTTCCTTCCTTCCTTCCTTCCTTCCTTCCTTCCTTCCTTCCTTCCTTCCTTCCTTCCATCCGTCCAACTAAGGATATTCTATGTTTCCTTCTTTCCTTCTCTTTATTTCTGTGCTGGGTCCTGCTCATTCCTGTCAATTTTGGCACTGCTGTAAAATAAATGTGATTAATGCTGCCTACTTTTAATTCTGTGTAACTCGAATTTATTTTCTATTTTAAGAATTTTGGTATCAGTCAGCTTAGGGAGTGAGCAGTTACGGCTCATTCTGATGCCCACATTTATTGACCAGGATGATTAATTCCTTTAAAATTCTATCTTAGCTTTAAAGTCAGTCACTTGAGAGCCTCAGTGTTTCTACATATGTCAGCAGATCCTACAATTAACTGTTTAAAAGTGTGGTTTGGAATTTCCCAGTGTGCAGGCGCAATGGGAACGTCCTGATGGATAAATGAAGGAGCTCCCTCAAGTGGTGAAAAATATTGTTACATATTCCACTTAAATGTTTTCCTTTTCAAAACATTAGGAAAGGACAGCAGTGTCAGATTTAGAATGTAAAGCCATTTATAAATGTATCATTGAATAAGCTTCCGTTTTTGCATAACCAGAAGTAACGGTGTGCGTGTAAGACTGAGGCCAAAACTCAGTCAGGCAAGTGCTACAGTTAAAAAGGAAATAATTGAAGAAACTGTGGAGGGCTTAAGCCTGATCTGGTAATGCATGACTGAATTTTGGCAGGAAAGCAAAAAACTAGCTCCAGCAGATATCACATTGTTGAGGATGCCTGAAGTGTTTATAAATCATAAGGTTTGCTTTTTAAAAACTCCGGCTCAAGCTTTCACAGTTTCTGCTATCATCATGTCAAGAATTTGTGCATGAATACACTTGCTCCTTTTTACTCTGTGTGAGGCATAGAGTTTTCAAAATATTTGGTGTGAGAGATTCAGATCAGCAAACTTTGGAGAAAAGGCAGAAGCAGCAGCAGTTACTTTCCAAGCCATGAAGCTGCTGGTTTTGCTGGCAGATGTGTTAGAAGGAAATGCCTCCATCCCTCTCAGCAGAGGGCAGTGGTAACCTTACTCAAACATCACATTGCTTTTTGCCACTGAACTGAAATCATCCTTGGGGAAAAAAAAAGTGAAGCCCTACTGCAAACCAGAGAGTTCCTGGCTTCCTCTCCCAGCTCAGAAATTGAAGTGATAAACTTCTTGCCACGACCAAGCAGGAGGTGCAACAGCCAATTTAATTGCTGTGATTCCACTGCTGAAAGAGAAACCTGCATTACTTTTTTAAGGAGCAATTAATTTTGCCTTTCCTTACCATTTTAGGTAATAGAATGACTTTTACCAGCTGAGGTGGTGTAATAGTTGGGGGTTTGTTTAAATTGAGGAGGTTATTTCTTCAGTATGTTTAGAAAGGAGAAGATCCTTCTAGTCTGGCTAAATATCAAACCATGAGAGGTATTGAACCTATATAAATACTCTATCACCCCAGTGAGTTGTGTTTTCTGAAGCTGTTCTTTATCCTCTCTGACACACCAGCTTTCTCTTTCTGTTGGGCTTGGAAACAACTTCACCTGAGTCCCAACAACATTATATAATATGGTTGTTTTCCTTGTGACACCAGCTCAAACCAACTTCGAATTTATTCTGCAGCATACTCTGCTGCTTATTAAAAATGCATGAAAATATTGAACTGCCTCAGTGAGAGGGTCTCTGAAGTTGTTTCAGGAGGAATACATGGAATTAAATGTGCAATCAACCCTGGAAGGGTGACTTCAGAGAGAAGCATTCCAGAACAAACAGATCTAGTTACCACTATTGACTCTCCTGCATATAATAACTTTCTAAATATTTTTGTGGAAACACAGTACTAAATTTGGCCAGGATCTCCTTCCCACTCCTACAGGAGCAACTGTACATGTTCCTTGTGACTCCACAGACTTCCAGCTGTGTTACACACCTGGGACCCTTCCCTGTGAAGGTCAGACATAGCAGCTGGAAAGGCAGACATTTTATACCTAATTTAATGATAGCTTACTACTCTTGTGGTAATGTCTGCCTCTCCATTTTTCATAAGAATGTGCATCCTTTCTCTTTTTCCTAAATAATTACAAACCAGTTTGCTATTGCTCTCCCCACAGCTGCTGAGGTGGAGAAAACAGTGTGTGCCAATATTTTCTATCAATTCCTTGTCTCCTGTTCATTTGCTACAGCACAAATGTGCTGACTGCTGATGGACGTGGAAGAGAATCAGTGCTTGTGGAATGACAGATCCAGGATGATTCCCAAGACAGCTGTTTGCAGGTAATCATGCAGTTCTACCTGTTCTGTACTTTGCAAAGTGCAGGTTCTGGGGAGTAATAACTTTCTGTTTGCAGTAATCAAGTGGGAAAGATGTGAGACTAAAACCACTGAGGTGCTATGGTGAGAACAGATCAGCCTCCTTGGGGGAATATGAGATCCTTGGGGTCATCAAGGAGAGATCTTGCAGAGAAATGTCATATAAGGCACATGGGGAACACCATAGAAAAGTCCAAGAATATTGAAATGGCAGCTAGAATCATAATGCCAAAAGTGATTGATGAAAGACCCCAGAAAGTATGAGTACAGGGGGAAAAAATAATCCCCATCAGAACCAGGATATATTTCTCAGAGGAGAACAAGTATCTCCATTAAGGCACAAAAGATTGACTCTGTACTGTAAACTAAGAAAGAAAACAGTTTTTTACTCTCAATGTCAGATATTTCCTCTTTTCCACCTTGTTTTAATCTCTGCAAAAACAGATGACATGTACCAAAAGTCGTCCCAAGCCAGAGACATTTCTAAATCTGCCCAGCCAGCTCTTTAGCTGTCTCCATGGCAATGTAGCAGTGCATCCTGCTGCTCTCCCTTCTGTGAGCACCTTTCCCAAGTTTGACACGGGCTGACAGAGCCGTGCCTTTGTAGCTGCCCTGCCAAAAACCTCCCTTTTCTCTGCTCAAGGTCAGTCCCATCTGTTCCTTCCTGCTTCTCCCCGATTTTTGAAACACCTGGCTAGAGGGGGAATCCATCTGTTGCTTCTCTGCTGCAATGATTCAGGCCAAGGAGGGACTGCTGCTGGGTGTAGGAGTGGAAGGACTGGAGAGGGCAGTGCTTTCCTGTTTGGGAAGAAGTTTTGGATGGTGGTAAAGGAGAACACTGCAGGGGCCAGGAGCATAAACAAAGCAGAAGGAAAGAAAATCCAGAATTCTGTCTAGTCTCCCAAAAGAATCACACTGAAACTTGGCACCACTGGCCATAGCAACAAATAGAGCAGTAAAGAATGTACAGACTTGGTACAATGCAGTGCTTATTGAAGGAGATGACAAGCGTGAAGGAACACTTCCAAACCTCTGAATTCAGATAGATCTGTGTCACAGCTGAGTCTCTGGCACCCCTCAACAGCATTGCACTGAAAGTGGAGAAAATAGAAGGCAGAGTTACAAAGCTGAAAGAGGTACTTACGGTATCAGCTGAGGACTGGCAGAAATGGGAGGTTCTAATGGAACTACACTGGGAGGTGAAGCAATCTGCAGGGTTTGCTGCAGTTGATCTGCCTTGGGCTGAGTTGATGTGGTTACAAAAACATCTTTGTGCTCAGCACTATTCCGTTGTTGGCCTAGTGCCTTGAGGCTTACATGCTTTGGAAATATGGATGAGGAGATGAAAACTTGAGCTTGTTTAAAGGATTTAAATCTGAAGATGGCAGGCCCAGGAGAGGGATTCTGAGTTCAGGCATGTAGGTCATGCAAGAGAGGTCTTGTCTTCACCAGCAAGTTAATGTGAAATATAGTAAAAGTGTTCCTGTTAGTTCAACCCTTGCCCACACAAAAAAAATCCCTCATTGCAAAAAGTGGCTGGAGAAACATAAATTGACAAAACAACCAGAGAACAAGGTAAACCTTGAGTGAATTCACTTCATCCTTTACCAGTGCTGTTTCTCTTTAGTAGGGACCCTAAGGACCACCATCAAAACATCCAGCAGTGCTCACGCCCCACAGGTTTTCCACTTGTGCTTTCCTTAGTGGCTGCTGACTCTGCTTTCTATTTGCGAGCTTATTCATTCCCCTGGGTGCAAAAGGCTTTCAGTGCCCCCAATACCAATCACCCATCTTCAGCACAGAAGTCTCCAGTTTATTATTTTGCAACTGTGTCTAGCAAGACCTCAGTTTCCTGTTGCCTGCTGATCAGACACCAAGTTATGGAAGAATCTCTGGCATGATGCTACTGTAGTCTATGATTTTCAGAGGAAGGATCTGGGCTGAAAGCTTTCTGGTGACATTCCAAATAAGCTGTCATGAGAAGAGAATCCAACACCCAAGACCTCAGTGCTGAGGGAAAATCAGAGGGTTTCATCTACTCAGAGGAAAAGAGTAGAACTATAAATGCTAACGCAGTAACTCCCGAGGAATGAGCATGTGCCATGCTGAGACTGAATGCATCATTAGCAATTCCCTGGGGCTGAATGTCTATTTCAGACTGCACAGTATATAACAGCTCCAGGGAACGTACAACCAGAGGATGCTGATAATTTCACAGTTTCTGCTTCCCTGCGAGGCAGAAAATAGAAGTGCTCTGAAGCTCTTTCCCAGGAACACAGAAGTAACTTTTTCCAAAGCCATCAAAAGGAGAGGAAGATAGGTGTGTTCTCTGCAATCTGGGAGAAAGAGAAACAGAATAATCTGCTGCCATGGTTGCTAAAGGAGGCTTTTGGCTGATCAGCAAGCTGTGTGGTCTGAAGCTATGGAATCAGTTCCTTGCAGAAAAGATTTTGGGGAGACATGTGACGTCGGCTCAGGTAGACAGAAATCTCAGAAGCAAGTAGGGTCCACAGTGGATTCACACCACTCCAAGTGCCTCCCCTCACAGCACAGATCAAAATGCTCCTAGTACCTTCATACTTTATCACAGGCAACCCATGGGAAAAACTTCCAGGACAGATGACTCAAGGTAATTTGGTAGTGTGACTGCATCCTCAGAAAGAGCAGACAAAAAGGGAAAGGCAGACAGCCAGGCGGTCTCTAGCACGCTGAGGTCAAATTCCCCTTTCTGTCACTCTCGGCTATGGGAAAGTTGAGGATGACAGAGAGGTACCAGCCACACTCCCGTGTCTGCTGGCAGAGATGGGCGAGGCACCAGGCAGACTGAAACACACGCTCATGAGCACAACCATGTAATCTCTGCCATCAGAAGGACAGAAAGACGATGCCTGCGTTTCACTCCTGAATGTCTCAGCTTCTCTGCATAGTTCGGATTGCACAGTAAATGCCTCGGCTGCATGAGATGTGCTGTTGGCTCTGGGGAGGCATTATTTCAGGTTGGCTGCAGCTGGGAGTATGTAGCATGACTTCAGGCCTCATTAGATGCACACGTGACAAGTTTTCCGCACTAACATAAAGGGAAGAAAGGTTTTCTTAACAAAACAAGGCTTAAACAGTTGTCCTATGTGTGTGAGGGAGTGTCTCTATCTCTGCCCCAGCTGTCTTTTTTCTCCCAGTAACTTTTATGCAAATCAGATTGAGAGACAAAGGTTCAAGAAATATTCAGTTCCAATGCCTTTTGTGAAAAATTCAGCCTAGTTAGAGGACAGAGTCTTAATTAATGCCCTAAAAGGAGGAAACTTTTTTTTGGAATAAGAATTTAAGTTGGCAGCAATGGCTTGTCCAGTCTCCTGCTGAAAGCACAGCTAGCTTCAAAGTCAGATGAGGTTGCTCAGGACCTCATTTTGCAAACCTCTGAGGTGTCAGGAATCTACTCTGGACCTCAGCTTCTCAAAACAAATATACTGAGTGCAACACCTTTGGCTCTGCCAATCAGAGAATTCATTTCCCTCTCTTTTAAAGGAAGTTTAGAAGCAGCAGCCCATGGTAAAGCCTGTGACAATCCCCACACCAGGCAGCCTATAAGGCTCTGCTTATGTTAAATATATTTAACCAGCAGCTAGTTACTTTATTTTGGCATTCTGTGGTAGTTAATGATTCCAAGTACAAAGGTCATGCTCAGAGACACAAGGCTTTGTGTATCCCATTGTTTGATTTACCAGAAGCTACAAGGGAAGGAGTGCTGCACTGTATGAGTGGGAGCTACAAGCTACACATCCAGCCTGACAAGCTAATGAGAACAAGTCATTCATTAACAGGAGACTTGCTGCTAGACAAACACACACAGCTGGTATGGGAGAAGAATTTGGATGTGAAATGAGACAGTGTAGTTGGTTTTTTTATAAGACATTTCCTATTTCAGCAAGTTTACAGTCTAAATAAAGACCACACAGAACTCATTAAGAGCCTGATCAGAGGAAGATTTGGGCTTATGTCTTTTCTGAAAGGTTTGGTAATGAGCAGAGAGGCAGAATTTGCAAAGAGAATGGAAATATTTGCATGTTTAACAGAAGGAACAAGTTTTAAATTTAAGTGAGATTTGATTATAAATGTATATGCTGCTCTCTTGAGTCTACAGTCTATTCTGTACACATACAAACAAATGCGTTCACAGAAACATCTTACAAAACTCTGGTGCTTTCTGCTTCAGTTGTACTATTACAATTTTTTAGAGTTTCACACTAGTAAGCATTTTTGCAGGATTAACATTAAAGTTGGCAACTGCAAAGTGGCTATTTAATAACTGTTTGAGGAAGGAACACAGTGTCATTTGAAAGATAAAGTAAGCACTTTCAGTTCTTGCACAATTGAATAAAAAACTCTGTCAAGAAAGAATCTCTCCAGACTTTGTGGAATGAAACCATAACAATATTTTAGAACAAACTCTGACTTTTAAAGTGATTTAACTGTTTAGGAATATTGTATAGAGCATGACACCATCCATGTCTGGGGCACAAATGGTCCAGGGTAAGGCTGGATCCTTTCCATCCCAAGCTTGTAACACAGAGCAGCAATCCTGCCAGAAGCTGTATCCTCAGGCTTCCTTAGAAGATCAAAGATTACATTCAGAAGTCCGTACAACTGAGAACAATACTAGGAGTGCAGTCAATGTGGGATTCATTATTGTAACAAAGGCATAATCTGAAGACGTGGTTTTCAGCATGACTTAGAAAAGTGAAGTGAAGGTTCTGGGGAAGATGGAGGGGAAGGAGATACCAGGGGACAAACAAGAAGCAAAGAACATGGAGAGGAAGCACTGCTGATTCCAGAGTCTAATGATCTTTTCCAGCCTAAATGTCCCTATGATTCTAATTCCATCTTATTTTTAGCCTCACATCTTGTTTTTAATGTATCTTTATTTTGTTTTGGACTGTCACAGAGGTTATGCTAATTGAAACACAGCACAGCAGTCATCAGAGGAATCTACGCTGGGACAAGGCTGCTCTCCAAGGCACTGGTGGGGGAACTGCAGTACAGCATTGTGCTCTGAAGCATTTGCTATCACTTAACTAAATGTCAGCTCTCTGGATACAAACCTCTCAGGGAGAGGAAACAGAAAACATATGAAGAAAAGCTTCCATCTGCAAATTGAGAGAAGCCCCTCACTGTCCAATGAACTACTAAGATTTTAAATAAGGAAATACAAAAATTAGACTCCTAAACATAAATTAAGGCAACCCTGGAACTCTGGTGGCAAAACATTCCTATTGACCCACCTGCAGCTGAATGCCTAAAAGCCTGAATCATCACCAGCGCTGTTAAGGGACCTCATATTACCTCAGCAAATGTACTTTATCAGTGATCATTGTGCAAACTTAATACTAATTTGCAATTCCCAGCAGATGCAGAGGCTTGTCATCATTTTTGTTTGGTAGAAGCAACATTTTCCACAGAAAAAGGCAAACAAACAACATTCCTGATGTGCTTATTAGCATACTCTTCTACAGCCTTTGGTGCCTGGAACAGATGCTTGGGAAGGGTGGTGCAGCTGTAGTACTTAGAAAATTATATTGGACAGGAAAGAAATTCCTGAAGAAGTCCTATAATCTCCTTAATTCCGTCTCTCCTCACCTCTGGCTCCACTCTGCTGGAGGCTGTGTGAGGTTATGTGTTGTACCCTGATGGGTACAGCTCCTGCAAAACTTCAGCACAGTTAATGTGCTGCTGTTGACAGTTGACAGATACATGCACAAGCTACATAGTTCTGATCCGTGAGGGTGCTTAGTTACCCAGCATACCTAACCCCAAAACACAGGGCCAAATAAAAGAAGAATGGGGATGCCTGAGAGCCTGTGGTGAGCTGGCTGTCTCTACACACTCATCTTTTCCACTACAACACCATGTGCCCAGTCCCTTTCCCCCCTATGCGTGGAGCCCTTCCTTTGCTGGCTCTCCTGGCCACATCAATGTTTAGGCTTGTGGCAGTGTCAGGAGAGTGGTTTGAATGAGGACAACGCTGAAGCAGCAGAAAAGACAGAACAAAAGGCTGCTTGCACAGAGGGGAAGGATGATTTGGGTGGTGGGATGCAACATTTTTGGGATTGTATATGTGTAGTCTTTTTTTTTAATCTATAGTGGAAGAAAGAAGAGTTATTGACAGAGGAAATTTCATCTGCCAAGGGCTGCATGTGAACCCTTCTGTGCTGTTGGGCAAAAACTGTTACTTCCCCAGAAAGCTTTTATCTTCATAGACTCTCACTGGACAGGCATGAGAGTACCCCAAGCTATCCTGCATGCACTGTACATAAATTCTAATTTAAATCATAGTAGTGATTCAAAATAACTTTTAAGACAACACTGAAACACTACCTATTGTACCAGGACAGATCTGTGCAGACGTTTTAAGAGCTGTCAGTCAGAGATGAAAGGGTGAGCGTTTGAACATGTAACACCAAGAAACATTGTCCTCCTTTGATATGGCTCAGTGCTTACAAGCTTTCAACATGTGCTGCAGAGCAACTAACCTTGTGTGACAAAGCCTTTATCAGATTCTTAAATCTTTCTTTTTTGTTTTAAAGACTTTCCTCAGAACCCCTGGGTGGCTGAACCCCAGAAACCAGGTGGTTGCCTGGTATCAGATGGGTGCAGCCCAGTGGTAGAGTGACACAGAGCAGCACTGCCCTGGGCCATGTGGGCAGTACCCATTGCCTTGCAGACATCCCAGGGGAGCTACAGCTGTCCTGAGCTCCACAACTTGTTCTGGCACTGCAATAAAGGCACAAAAATCTTGACATGCTGTACACAGGCATCCCTCCCTCCAGATGCCTCAATCAGGCCTCTGCTGTTCTACACACTTAGCCAGTACCTTAACTAATATATCTGCGTCCTAAATACCAGTCACATATTTCACACACCTCTGTTTCTCTGTATAGCTTTGGTATACAGAAAGTATATGATCTGGAAGAAGAACAAAGATTATTTCTAGAATTAAGTTTTAAGCTGCCACCAGCACACTGCTAGCTAATTTTTCCTAAGTTACAAATAGAAACTGCTCTGTTAACTCAACACTCAGGCTCAGGAGTCTCCAGTTCATCCACAGGCTCCTTCTGGCACAGAACCCATACTTTAAGCAGATGTCAGTGAGACTGTCATGCACAGTATGACGTAAGACTGCTCAGCCAGCAATTTTTTTTGAGTGTGTGATTTTTGGACCATGCCGTGGATGGGGAGCAAATGCACTGTCAGTGCTTATAAGAAGCTTTAAGCAATGGATATACCATTAATATTTAAAGTCAGTATAGAAGCATTTCTAGAAATATCACATTTCTTGTCAGGCACATGACTGTAACCTTGGTGCTGCCTTAGTTCCTTGGTCTTTTTTATCCCTTACTTGAACAGCTCATGAATGGCAGATTGACTGGAAACCCAAAATCACCAGGACAGTAACTGTTACTGGTGCCTCATTAACGCATGGTGCCAGACCTCTTCACAAGAAATTACCCTTGAAATACAACCTGTTCCTGATGCTTCATGAGGCTGATAACATCACAGACGATAAAAATTGATAGCATTGATGCAGGTTTTACCTCTTGGCTTTGCATGGTTAATAACCATGACTCTCTGTGAAGTAAATACTTACTAGCCTCCATTTTAACAATAAGGGACAGTGTGGCTCAGTGTCATTGATAACTCAGCAGCACAGAGTCCTTTTCAGTTTGGGGAGTTTCTTGTTTATATCCCCATTGCTGTTCTAGCAGGGACTCTAGAAGAGCTGTCACCAACCAGGGCATCCCCTGTTTATATGGCACCATAAAAATGATGTTGCTGAGGGGACCAAGTGGGGCACAGTCTGAGGGTCTGGCTCCTTTAGCACACATCAAGCAACGGCCAAGACTCTGGGTTTGCTTTTTTTACATGGTACAGCATGATCTTAAAAAAGTATTCTACAACAGCAAAAACCCCCTGCTGCTCCCCTCTCCTTCTTGCAACTGACCTTCTTAGAAAGCTCCTGCCTGACCCCATCCCCAGGAAAGATGGTTCTGTGTGTCAGACAGGTTTCCTGCAGTTGGACCTTAATGTAGCCCACAGCAAGCTGTTCTCTGTGCAGAAGGTGCTGGGAGAGAAAAGGAGAGATTTCCTGAGATCTGAGGAATAAGAACAGTGTTTAAATCAAATTCTTCTTGGTGCATTTGCATGTAAGTGTCTCTTGACACTTGCATCTTCTTTTAAAATACTAATGGCCTTCCTCTCGATAGTTCTTCATGATCAGCAAGTAAAAGGCATTAGGAAAGAAAAATAGTGTTTCTGCTGATTTTTAAAGAGTGGCTCTATGCTACGTGGCAACTGCAAATGGCACGAGGGAGTTCTGTGTTTGTTGTCTCTACAGTCTCCAGAGAACATACATTTTGTTTACAAGGCGAACCATTTATAAATGCCAAATCCTGCAAATTCTAGCTGGAACGAGACCAGGAAATAGTTCCACTGCAGAATTTACCATCGACTAGTTCTGCCCAAGAACTGTCCATCCTGCAGGAACAGCTTCTGCTCATACCCACATAACTGTGTCCGTACAAGGTCCCAGACTTGGCACCATGTACCCCATGCTGCACCCTGGATATTTCCAGCACTATTTTAAGAACTGTTTTGGTATGTGTTATTAGCAGGTCTGTTTGTAATTCCTGATCTTCCAAATGTTCTTAGTCCATTAATTTCGTGAGTTAAGGCATTTCTGGCTCCACGTGCTCCTCATTCCCATTTACTCCATCCAGCCTGTCTCAGAGTACATATCAGTCCAGTGGGATGAGCCAGCCCTATTTAAGGCAGAATTATTATTGCACAGCAGGGCACAGTTTGAGTACATGCACCAGTATGGACAGCACCTTGTGATCCTGGGAAGGTAGAACATGAGCTTAGAATTCCCATCACTGAAAGCTGCCTTTCACAAAGCCCTGAGGAGAATGTCTCCTCACCTTCCCACCACAGGACAGCGACACTCAGGTTGGGAGCTGGTTGGCTCTGAGTGTTACCAAGCCAATTTGTCACTGTCACATCACTTCCCAGTGGTAAAGGCATCTGAGGGGTGCGGCAAGATATTGCTGAAATAGTTGCTAGCATGGAGAGAAAAATACTTGCAACTGCCCAGGTCCTCTAAACAGTGACAAGCATCAGTGTCTTTTGGGATGAAACCTCCCGCCTTCTGCTTTGCATTGGAGCACCTTATGCTAGTATTACAGAAGGTGGAAAAGAAGATGGTTTACTAATCAGTTACAGAATTGAGTGTATGTTCAACCACCCAACAACAAGATGCTGCTGCCAACCACTCCTGGAGTTATTCACACAGCAGTGCTTTCCTCCTCCTCCTCCTCCATGCCCTTGGCCAGGACAACAGGTCCTGGCAGGAGCCCAAGGAATCAACCCAGAGCCTGGTAACCCACAGAGATCATAGAATCAATTAGGTGGGAAAAGACCCCTGAGACCATTGATTTCAACCTATGACCTGACACCATCATGTCAACCAGACTATGGTGAGCGCTACATCCAGTCTTTCCATAAACACCTCCAAAGGGTGACTCCACCGCCTCCCTGGGCAGTCCATTCTAATGTCTAATCATCCTTTTTGTGAAGAAATTCGTCCTAATATCCAACCTAACCTTCCCCTGGCACAGCTCTCATGGTCAGGATGGGAGGCCTCTCCCAGGGTGTGATCTGGCGAGTCACCAGGGTGGGCTCTTGCTCCTCAGCCCATGTCCATGTGCATTCTCTCGTGTGCCCGTGCCCACTGATTTGCCTCCGTGTGGCAGTGCCAAGAGGATGATGCCAGACTCTTCTCCGTGTTGCCCAGAGACAGGAGGAGGAGCAATGGCCATAAACTAAAACACAAGAAATTCCACCTCAGCATGAGTAAGAACTTCTTTACGTTGAGGGCGGCAGAGCACTGGAACAGGCTACCCAGGGAGGGCGTGGAGTCTCCCTCTCTGGAGACACTGCCAACCCGCCTGGACGCGTTCTTGTCACCTGCTCCAGGTGACCCTGCCTTGGGCCTGGCTGATCCGCAGAGGTCCCTTCCAACCGAAACAATTCTGGGATTCTGCGTGCCGCGCCGGGGCGGTCTGGTCAGGGCTGGGGGGCCGGCCGGCCGCCCTACCTCTCTGCCAGCCTCCCTTCCTCCCTCCCTCCTTTCCTCCCTCGCTCCCTCCCCTCCCTGGGCGGACCGGAGGCGGCTGCGGGAGCCGCTCCGTCCCCGCTCCGCCGGCGCTCTGTGGTTTAAGATGGCGGCGGGGGCTGCGGGAGCGAGCCCGTGAGCCCCAGCCCGGAGCTCCGCGGGCGCCGCCGGGACCGGCCGCGGGAGGACCGGGACGCGCCTGCCGGGCCGGGAGCGGCGGGAGCGGCG
>VZTR01020086.1:239349-253215 GCA_013400775.1 Chaetops frenatus | reverse complement strand
AAAGGGGCGCGATCGGCCTTCCTCCCCTCCCTCTTTTGTTGTGGTGGGTTTACTGGGGGAGGGGATAGGCAGGCGGGGGGAGCGGGGCAGCCACGTCCCGGGGGATGCTCGCCTTCGGAGGAGCTTTCCCCCGCCACCCGCTGGAGCTGGGGATCGGGACTGCCTGCCAGCCACCGCGGGAGCGAGGTGGCACCGCCGGGATCGGGAGTTGCGGGGTTCGGTCGCTGTCACCGCGGTGATTCCGAGCTCTGGTTTTGTTTACAAAGGTAAAGGTAACATGTGCCTTGTCCGACTGTTTGCCGAGGCGTTTGTGAGTTGCCGTTCTAGATCTGTGAGACTGTATAGCTCCTGACAGAGCAAACAGTTTCGTTTTGATTGGGGTATTATAGCTGCCATCTGATTCTCGGTTGAAGTTTTTGCCTGTCCTCTTCTATTCTTGTTGCTGTAAACCGATACCGGAAATGTTTCATGTACACGTTTCTGTAACCTCCTTTAGAACGACCCTCACAACTTCAAACCTCCCCTTGTAACTATGTTTCTTTTTTTTTATATACCTGGTTGTGTATTATGTTAAGATGTTGCCAAGGTTTGGAAGGTAAGATCAACTGAAACCTGTCTGCCTAGACAGGTAGCGTGTTGAGAGTGTATGTGCAGATGCATCTCAAATCCTAAAGACCTGAATCAGCTCTGGAGAGCTTGGCTGGCTTGGCTTTAAGTGGAGAGAGAGTTGTCAGTGTTTATAAAGCAAGGCTGCTTCTGACAATACACATTTTCTTTTGCTCAATAGAATGAGCTCAGGCAAAAAGATTAAGGAACGTGCAACCAGCAGTCTAAAAGTAAATATCATCTGCTGTGATATGTAAGTATCTATCAAAACAAGAGCACAGCACTGAATCTGGTTCCTAAAAATCTCAGTGTTATCACAGGTTTTGAGTTCAGGGAGCAGTACCAGCTTTAAAACCAAAACAACATGCTTGCTGAGTGCCTGACCCACAAGTAAATTAAGAGTTGTTATTTTGTTGCAACTTCACGTTTTACGCTTTGTATTTTTGTACCTTAAAAGGCACTTTGGCTGTAACATTCCTACCATGGGCTGCACATTCACAGTGTTAAGGAGATCTCAGAAGTCACTTCTTTCAGTGGGGTGTGTCTAAGTCTTTAGTAGCAGAACAAGAATGCTGTAGAGACTGCTATGTACGCTCCTGCTAATGTCAAACTGTGTTTTCATGCTTTGCTACCAAGATGACTCTTTGGTTCCTGCTCTTTCAAGGCAAGGACAGAAAGGACGTTTGTGGGAAGGGAAGTACAGCATGTGGGGATGTGTAGTGACTTTCCAAATAACACAGTTGACACTAACTCAAGCACTTCTTTTCTTTATTGCTGCATGTTTTGGTAGTAATTTAGTTCAGCATCCTGAACAAATCCTTATAGCTCCTCCCCACACCCTACTGCATTTCAAAGGTAGAAGGTAGGGAGAATTATTTACATGTAGTGGCAGGGAAATGGAGAGGAAAAGCTTTCTGAAGCATGCATGTACACCAAGAAGACAGATTATGTGACCTGCCAGCCCTTCTGCTCCGTCTTCCATAGAACTAGAAACAAGAATGAGCCCGGAAGGCCAACATACTGAATAAAACTGTTTAGTGCCACATGAAAAGGGCATTTATCTGGGATAAGAGTGATAGTATCTTTCAAAATAATTTATCTGCTATTTATATTTCTTAGGTTATCTGCTTTAGTGGTAAGGTAATGGATATAGCTTTACTTAGAGTCGTTACTTAGGGTTGTTTCTGTTACTTTCTTTGCAGACTGTAAAGGAAGGTGTGTCTTAAACACAAGATACAGATTCTGTTAGATTATGTAGGAGGGGTGGGACTTTTGGCAACCCAGGTTTTGAGAGTTTCAGAGCAGGCTTCAAACTCCACTTCAGTCTTGGTAAATACCTCAGTTGTGTTAAATTGTTCCCTGATTCCATTCACATTTTACTGGGAATGAGTGAACAAGTCAGTATTAATAGTCTGTAGCAAATGCTAGTAAAAGTTTGGTACCTTTTTAAATACTTGTCTTGAGCAAAAACTAAAATGTAGGTAGTGTTCCTGAATCTGGAGTTCACTTCCTTTGTCAGAGAAACTGTTTCCTGTGATCCTGACTCTACTTATCCAAGGGAATTTTTTACCATCAACTTGTATTCTTATTTTTCATTTAATGACCTTGCTCTCCTGTTTAACTGAGCCAGCAGCAAGCCAGGTTTTCTTTAAGTCAGTCATATACTTCTGCTGCTGAGATGCTCTGGTTGCTGGGGGTATTACTTGATCCAGATTCCTCTTTTCTAGTAATTTCTTTCTGAACTCGACCTTCCATCCTGTTTCTGGGGCATGTATTCACAGTGTATGAAAAGTGATGGCAAAAGCACAGGATTGTAGGTTAGCACTCTTGGACCAGTGGCTAAACCAGCCAGTCACAGGAATGGGGCTGGATTATTTCCCTTCCTTGGCTTTCCTTGAGGCACTCATGGATGTGAAGAAGACAGCTTGTTGCAGGTATAAATCCCTATCTTGTGTTGGCATCTTTCCTACCACATTGTGCCAGCAGCAAACTTTGCTGAGTACTCCGGCTAAGGTTCGTTTTGAGGGGTTGCTTCTTCTGGATTGTTTATGAAAAGGGTGTGAATAAACAATGTTTTCAGCCTCAGACCCATTTTGCTATAGGATTTTGAAGAGCAGTTTGAGTCAAATCCATGAAGTGTAAAACCCTTTTCGCTAAGCTACTGGAAATCTGAGACAAACATTTTCACCCAGCTAACTTGAACCACAGATGTCCTTGAAAAACCAAGAGATTGAGTAGAGCCAGTTTGTCCCATGCTTATTTGCTGTGTTACAGTTTGTGTGGCAGAAGCTCTGCAGGAGAGGCACTACAGGCACAACCCTACTTCAGGATGTACTTTTGGAACAAACAAGGAATTTGAAGATGTTTTCTGTTTCATGGAAAGAACAAGGAGATCTGCATTGTGGCACCTCACTATTCCATAATGAGAACAGCCAGCCATACTGCTGGGGCTTTCAGCTCACTTTAGTATTGAGTTCTGTGAGCACTACTGTGACATTGAGCAGAAAAGCCCAAAGCAAGCTGATGCACTGGTTGTGGAGCAGAGTTCTCCAGGATGCAAAAAGACAATAATGGAATTTGCAGTCTTCTGCAATTAGCCCTTCCAAACACCCCTTTGTGAGCATGCCTGGCATGTAGTCAGTGACTTAAAAAACCAGGGGATGGATCACAAGCACGTTGGTTGCTGTTAGTGCAATAGGAAGGATGAGTGCAAACACAAGGATTATTCAAACACTGGTGTTGCCACGTGTGCTCCATCGCAATTCACCAGCACCACAGGGACAACTCGAGAGGGAAGAGCTGCAGTGAACAGTAGTTACAATTCCTTACAGATCAGTGCAACCAGAAAAGACAGGTAGTACTTGGTGCCACTACAGGGTAAGCTTTCCCTTCCAAAGAAGGAACAGGCGAGAGAAGAGGGAAGTGGGTTATCTCCTTATCCTTTCAGAAATTTTTTTGAGGAAAGGGGCACAAGCAGCAACAACCAACAACTTCCAAGTTGCACGGACTCTACTCAGCTCCTCGTGTGACCTTTGAACAGTGACACTCGTAATTTTCTTTGAGAAGAGCACTGATAACAGCCTACTGTGCCAAGATACTCTTTGGAATGGTGTTAGCATGCTTTTCATCTCCAAAAAGACTTGCTGAGTGTTGTAGAGCACATACTGCAGGAAAATCAGATTATTTAAATCCTGGCTGGGAAGCCTTTGCAATACCTGTTTGCAATACTGCTACAGTTGCCTTGGTGATGTATTTTGGGATAGTGGAAGGCTCTGCCACACTTGAGCTTTTGATCCAGCAGGCGCAGGACATTTGTTCCCTGTTTTGTTTTCTAGAGGAGGAGTTTAGCAACCTTTTACTATGTGCATCAAGGTCAGGCTAGATAAGCCTATACTTTTAAAAATAAAATTATCATTAAAGCTCCCCTAAGGCAGTCAGAGTGCTATGACACATGATAAAAACATTCTAAAATAGGAAGAAGCATAAATAACACTGTCCCTTTGAAATTCAGTGAAACTGAAGGGTTGGATGCAGGAAAATGGAAAGAAGGAGAGAAAATAGGGTCAGTTTAACAACTGCACTTTGTGGGCTGCCTAAAACGTTCTTTATTTTTCATCCTAGTGAAATGCAGCAAGCTCAGGCCAGAGCTGCTTGCCCACAGACTTTCCTGTCAGTAAATGCCCCGTGCAGATGGAATATAATCACTGTATTCAGTGCCTGGCTTTTTGTACTGTAAATCAGAAATCTTGTGAGACCACAATGTATAAATAACTCTTAACTAATTGTTTGGGGAATAAAGGATAGTTCAGCGGAGTGTCTAGAGGAACATCCCTTGTAGAACATTAATTTACAGGAGTGTTCTCTATTGCATCCTTCTCCATGATATCTAAATTATTCCTGCAGATCCATTGCATTAAATATTGATTTTTATACCTTATGTTAAGCTGGGATTTTTGCATAATGAATTTTGCAAGTGAGAGGAGACTACCAACTCCATGGAAGGGACAATATAATACTGACTGCTGATCTAATTCTTTTCACAAAGACAGGGACCACTGTCTGAAGGAGGTAAGACTGAAATGAAGTTACTTCTAAAGGTTTTACTCAGAACCAACTTAAAAATCAAATTTCAAAGCCCAGACGTATCTCCAACTTCTCAGTTCTCCCCATGTAGCAGATGGTGTGGTACAAGTTGTTCTAGCAATATTTCACAAACTTGCTATTGCTTGCAAGTGCAATGTTTTGCAAAAAAAAAAAAAAAAAAAAAAAAAAAAAAAAAAAAAAAAAAAAAAAAGTGGGATTTTTTTTGGAATTAAGGACACGGCCAAGTGAACAAATCAGTGGGAAATGCACATGGACACACAGGCAAATTGCTACAAGTGGCTTAAACTGTCTTTTTTTAATCCAGTGGGATCACTAGCTCACAAAATCAGAGTAGGGAGAGCTAGACTGTCTCCTGGAGATGCTCTAGCAGGGTTGGCTTCAGGAATATTTTATGACTGGTACTGATTACAGATTCTGGGACAATATGCTTGAAATCCTGTTTTCTCTGGTGTTCAGGAGGAGTGACCTGCTCTGTGACCCACTTCAGCATATATCATGTTTGTTTGTTCCTAAAGCAGACCAGTCCTTGCTGAAGTCAAACTGTACTTTGTAGATCTTTGTTTTAGAGCTAAAGCCAGACGATCGTTAGCATGATTTATTCTAGCTCATTTCTCTTAGTTGTCACAACTTAATGTTTCCAGGATACTTACTATCCATAAACTGCCTTCTAAGTACTGCTGACGGCTGACTAATTTACAGTCATAAGAAAGTCTCAAAATCCGACTAATACAAACCAAGAAACAGCAGTTTGTACTTACTCCAGTACGGATACCTGTGGAAGTTGTTCAAAGTAATACAGTTGGGTTTTGTGTGGTGATTTGCAGAACTCATTTTCACCTGGTTGCATTTCAGAAAGCCAGGGATGGATGAACACAGACCAAAGCCTCACCTACACTCTGTTTCCAGCCTGATCTCCCAAATCCCCACTTGCCAAACCATTAGCAGTGCTTTCAGCAGCCTGTAATTATGACTGATGCAAGGCTTGCAGTGCAAATGGCCCCAGGACTGGCTTCGCAGGTGAATTTGCAATGTAGGGGTAACAACAGTAGTTATTGGTAAAGAAATATTTCTCATAGTTGTTTGGGCCACCAGCAGCCTCTTTCCCTCCACACAGCAGGAAAGGAAAACTTGTGCTGAGGGGTAACAGCATTGACTTGCTGGGTCTGAGGTCGTGGTTTTCTCACCGTTACTGCATCGTCCTTCACATTTCTCTGGCTTTGTGGTTATGAAATACTTTATTTTAAAGGCTGATCTTGGTATTACCCATGGAGATCATTCTCTCTAGAATAAGTGACACTTACAAAACCATTGAGGCTTCCTGTTGGTAACGCTGTAAACCACAACAACAAAGCTCAGTTCTATTACCCATATCTGCTCAGGAAGTTGCCTGTGCTTTGTGGGCCCTGTGTAGAAGCATGTGCATCTCCCAGTATGATTGCTTATCTGCAGCTGGGTGTAAATTATCTTTTTAATAGCTGGCTTTCAGTACTAGCTAATTCAGAAGAGGAATTTTAAAAAAAACAGACCTAAAATAACTCTGCTTTTTTTGAGGGGAAGACAAAGATGTACAGAAATTCACTAAAAATTAAACTAATTTTGTTTCAATCTTCTGGTGCTCTTTAGAGGTCGGTTAAACACACTTCTTTAGTTCTTTTTCAAGAAATTCCCCTCTTCTTCTATCCTTCCTAGGCACACATTGTCCTTAGAATCTTAATATTACTAGATACTTAATAAAAATATCTACATGTAGTAATAAACTTGGAGCTGCACTTACATTAATTTGGAAGTTTTCTATGACAATAGTGTTGTAAGGATTGGGACTACAATTATGTAAGAAAAGTAGCTCTTAAATGAAGGAACAATCATTTCTTTATAGGACAGCATGCCTCATCCTTTTAATTTATAATGCTACTGGGTTGGATTTTGGTCTTTTTCCTGGTTTGTTTGGTTTTTTTATTGATTTTATTATTTATTGTTGAAGTGAAATGGAAGTAGCTTCTTGATATAAGATGTATATGACAAAGGCATAAGAACCATCTCCTGGTGCTTTTGGGTCAAATTAGGAATTAAATTATAGGATAAGAGGATGAGAGTATTCTGGATTTGTGACCCTGTGCACCTCCATGTCCATTTCTCCTTTGTTTCTGGTATGATAATCCCAACAACAAAGCATCAAGTATGTCTTGGCTATTCCTATTTGTTGTCATCTCAGCTAAGATCAGCACCATGGCTAATTTTGAAACAGGTGTGAGGCTTGCTTCTGGTTGAAAGAAGTTGTGTGAATATTGGCTAAATTATATGGATATTATACAGTTTGGAGCATATAGCATAGATTATGAAGTCTTCCTGGTTTTCAGATTCTGTGTTCAATTAGACTCATATTTCTTGAAAAAGTTAGTTGCAGAGAGTAGTGAGCCTCAGTAAACACACCAAAACATACAGGAATTGCAAAGTGAAGAGACTTTTCCCCATCACAAATTTGTGTACACTCCAACATGGCCTAGGGCAGGAGCTTGTTTAAATATTGTCATATCCCAGTAGATTGGTATTACCTCCTACATTAACCCTAAATATCAGGGGTCTAAAAGGTGTTTACAGAGCACAGATCTGTTTTCTAGACAAAACCCCAAAATATTTGTACATTCTACTTTCATAGCCCCTGGATTGTGAAGATAACCCTTCAAACCCAAGCTGGAGTGTAAATTAATATAATGAGGCCTTCCTTAGGTTGCAGGGTCAGCTCAAATTCTCAAGATTATTTCCAAACCTTGCTGCTCAGGGTTGGTTTTGCTAACCAGCAATGTCACAGAGTTAAGAAGACTGTTCAGTTTTACTGCTGCTATTCAAAAACCCGTGGGAGGCTGCAGGACTGATGAGAATATCAATTTTGTGTTGCTGCTTAGGAAAGCCAAGAGCAGAAGTAGAGGGAATGTGCAGCTATACTGGTATTTCTAGAAGTTGCTTAATAGTAGAAGGAAACGGGAAAGATTATTTAGATAAGCCTTGAAGGGTTTTTTAGTGACTCTTTAGCAGTAAAAAAGCCTGTTTCTGCAAGTCTTTTAAAAATTGATACAAACTGGGTCATCTAGGAGGATGGAAATGGACTGTAGGAAACGAGAAAAACCTTGAAGATGTTTTGAATAGTGACATAGCTTCCTTCCTCCATTAGGTCACTGGGTGCAGCAGAACTCAAGGTTATACAGGCCTGAGCTGGTTTGCATAAACATGGACTTAATGCTTGTGTTTAATGCAGTTTTTTCCCTAAAGGACAGGTTTGAATTATAAGGCTTTTTCTATGTTCACCATTCCCTTCAGTACAAATGAAAAGAAACAGCATCCATTGTCCGAGAGCTGGTTTGTAGCTAAGTAAGTTACATTTTTGATCTATAAACTGACAAAATATTTCAGTCTAATAGGTGGCAGCTCTCAGGCTCAGTTCTTAGATACTAAAGTTAAAATAGCAAATGTTTAAAACTTGACCTGTAAATTGCTGCATGTCCTTTGTGTGCTCTTTGGAATATTGCTGATTTTAATAAGTGGAGTCTTGGTAAAGTTGCTCTCACAGTGGCAACTTGATCAAGGCACAAAGGCTGGAGTAGAGTTCAGACCTTGAGCAGGTGCTCTGAAAGTGGTTTCTTTGATCATTTTGTGATGATATCACTCAACTGTAGTTTGTTTTCAAACCTGCTTTTCACTGACTTGGATTGGGTGTCCAGTAAGCCTGATGAGCTTCATCATTTGTGGCAGTAACATATAAACAAAAAATAAAATAGTGAGAGCTACCTCTGCAGGCCCCAGAGGTTTCCTGTGCTCTCTGATAGCATCATCTCCAAAGATGAGTAGGATTTTTGGGAGGTTTTGGCATCTCTTTCTGAGGCAGGGAGATGTCTATGCTTGGGGAGGGTTGAATAGAGCTTGTGTAATCAATAATCAATACCAGTGTGAAACCTGTGCTCTGGCCTAATTACTCAGTGAAGCACAGCAAAATATTTTGTCACTAGGGTTATATTTGTTGGGTTTACATAACGTTGATTTATATTGTTTTTGGTTTTTTTTTTTAATCCCAAGAATAAATAGAGAAAGCGGAGGTACTTTATGAGATTAAAAAGGCTTTATCTACAGAAGATCCTTAGAATAAATAGGAAAATGGTAGTGTTTTGTAGTGCTAGTGTTTCAAGTTATATTTAGTTGGTTTTTTTTTAATTCAGGATCTTAACCCTGTGGTTATTATGTTTGCAACACAGATGTGGGGAACGAACCGATTCTTCATTTTAGAAGAAACTTGATTTTTTTTTTTTAATAATAAATTTGAGTCTGATATGAACTTCAGAAGAACAGCTAGCCCATTTTTCTTTCTTATTTTTTTTTCTTCTAGAGGTGCATTAGGTGCCTTAGGATTGATTTGCAAACTCAGTAGGTGCTCAAATGATGGTTGGAGTGGCCTAGCCTGCCATAGCTATCCTGTGAGACAGAAGTCTAGCAGGTTAAACCCTTGTTCCATCCGTTTTGTTAGAAAATGTTTTCACTTTTAGGTCACCATAAATATATTTGAATTCTTTAGGGGTAAAATATACATAAAGAAAGCACTGTCCTCTAAATCAGAACTCGCTGTTTGTGTGGTAATTCTTGCACTTAGTTAGAAATACAGATTTTTCTTTCAAAAGTTGAAAGAGGCCACAGGGCTTATGTCTGTCAAAGCTGAGGCTGACTGTAGTCTTGTGCAGAAACTCAAATTCTTATTTTGGTGTGAATATGCCTGTACAGCTTCCATCTACTTTGCTGTCAGAGCTAAATTTGAACGAGACACTTGTCTTTCCATCCACACACAAGCTTGCACCGTGACAGCAGAAGCACAGCGACTTTTTCTGTGTGCCATGTAAGCATTGCTGCTAAATAAAACACCTTTTTTCTCCTTTCGTGGTTGGTGGCAAAGCCTGGAACTGCTTCTAAGTGCAGCCTGGCTCTGCAATAATGCTCAGCTGGGCTCCCAGTCCCTGCTCTGCCCCAGGTGGCGACTCGGTTTAAACTTTTAAATTTTTAACTAACAAGGTGAAGGGATCGATCGCAGCTGCTCGTGCCGAACCCTATTTCCAGCCTGCCACGAGAGGGTGCTCCAATGCCTTCATTCATCCATCGCTAAAAGGTTTTTTTCCACTAGGAAAAGTGGGGTGTGTTGTTTAACATTGCACTGTTACAGTGCGGTGTTTTAAGTAAGTGTTGGGTTATGAAAGCAGGCAGGATGCACGCAGCAAAAGGCAGATGTGGCTGTGTTAAGATGTAACAATACATGTTTATTTTGCTTTTGCCATTAAAAGCCGGGCTGCTTCCCTTTTAGTTGTTTTGTTTCTGTTGGGCTTTATCCTAGTTAACTTCATCTGCCAGCAGGGGAAGTTTCCCAACTTGTTTATGTGCAAGTATGCAGACAGCTTTCGTGCATGGAAGGACATTAAATCTGATACTTTTGCTGGGTAATCTGAGCACTCAAATTAAGAGTCACTTCTCATTGCTTCTGTGCACTTCTCATCTGTAAAATTGCAATAAGGCTTGCTTGGTTTATGGAGCTATTTAGACTTAATTTTGGCATAAACAAACACAGGAAAGCTGTCTGCAGGCTAAATTAAATGTTCAGTCATCCACTCTTGTCTCATCCTGTAGGCTTTAGAGAAATGTGTTTGTTGTGGCTCTAGCCTGTATTTCAAAACATTTGTGGCATAGTAATAGGTCCAAGGGAAGGGTAGTGTTTGTGTTAATTGTTGGACTTGAAAAGGAAGCTCAAAGCACTGTGCTTTGCTCAGTGTTATCTCTCAAAAATCCATAAAGAGATTGAAGTTACAGCGAATTAGCAACAGAGAGAGAGCTGCAGAATAACTTCTTTGGCTGTTTAGCAGTAGAACAATAAAAAGGGAATTGCAGTAAGCTTTCATGCACTTGGGGTGGTGGTTGGGAGACAGGATCTCTGCAAAGAGATCCCAAACTGGGGTTAAGAGCATGTAATTACCAAAAAATAATATCACCTGACACTACAGTGGTGTTAGCCATCGACTGCTGAGCTGTGGGGTTGTTGTTCCATTAAATTGGGATGCATTGTGTTTTTCTAAAGGTCACTTATCATTCCCTTTAATACAAGCCAGTGAACGGCCATGTTGAAAGAAACACATTAATCAGTCCTAAAACAAACTCCTAGAAAGGAGATATGAAAACCTGTTTAAAATACAACCGAGGCAGACTTCCTGTCCTGCATAGTGGCACACAAAAGCAAAGGCATGGCTTCTGCTATGCTGTAGATGCCCTTTTATTCTCCCACAAACTTTCCTAACTTGCTACAAAGTTGAGATCTACAGTGCATTTCAGGCCTTGGCATCTGGTTTGTTACATCTTCCCCATCTGTTCTTCTTCTCACAGAAAAATACTCTTCATCCCACGGTTACTCCCTGAGCTGCAGGGAGGTGGGCTTGTAATTTTTGAAAATAAAGCTATTTTCAATTTTTTTTAAAAAATAAAAGCTATTACACAAACAACATCTCTATTTGTTACTAGGCTTTAGTAAATAGAATTAACTGTTCTCATACACCAAAGTGAAGGTTGCAACTCCAGAGATTGCTCTTGTACTTTCAGAAATTAGATACTGACCCTGTGTTGGGACCAAGTGTCATTCCATGGACAATGCTGTGTGAAATGAGAGTGTCTGCGGTTTAAGGGGAAACTGAATTGAATGTCCAGGAATTGGTGCTGGTGACCAAGTAGGAAGAACAATTTGCTTTCCTTAGAGCATTTAGCATTCTCACTCAGCTGGTGTCTTGTTTGGAGCCATATCTGTTCTGAAAATGAGGCAGGTGATGCTTAATGTCTTTCTCTCTTTTGCTCTTTGTTTACTTCTGGTTTGTTCCCAAATTCTTTGCCTTTGCTGACAAAGGATGTCAGCTTTAGGAACAGGAATACAGACATGCAGGAACTGGAGAAAATAGCTTCTCTCTCTGAAGGTACCATATATATACATATATATATATATATAGGCATAAGTAAAAATCCCTGCAGTTAGGAAAACTGTTTTCCATAGTACTTAGCTATTTAAATAATTTTTTTCTGCACTGGCAGAGTATTAAGTTTATAAAAGGAAGACTGTTTTGTCACATAGATAAGTGAGGCATGAGCCCACAAACATGGTTTATGCAGCAGGTCTCTAGCAGAACTATGAATGCAACAGCTTTTCCACAGGCCTGTGCTCTCTTTTCCAAGTTTGACAGTAAAGGCTTTCTATTATGCTTTGCCCTATGACAGTTTTGTTGTTGGTGTTTTTTTTTTTTTACCTTTTTTGATGCTTGAACTCAAAGCTATTTATTTTAATCCTACTTCATTAGTGTAAGAGTAGGAGTTTTTGTTTAGAAAACATCAGTAGTTGGGACAGTAGCTGTTTTCAGAGTCTTTTATGACTTTGATTGAAAGTGTTATTTATTAGTTAGATAGTGTGAGGGTTTTGTAATGAAAGCTCTCAGTATTGCACTTCAGGAAGGATCACTGAGCAACACCAGTTTGAGTCCTGCTCTGCCATAGCTTCCAGATATTTAGGAAATGACTTTTGCTTTGCTTTACACCTTCTTCATAGTACAAATTTATCCTACTACTCTCTAGGGCTGTCAAAAGAATAAAATACCCAAACTGCAAGACACTCGATATATCAAGTGCTACAAAAACAGCCTGTGTAGTATCAAGTCATAATATTAGCATGCCCTGACTGAGAATGTTGTGTAGGCTGTGAATTTAATGTGTCTGAGAATAGGCATTTACTGCTGGGTAGAACGTGGTTAGCAGCAGTGAGAGGAGTCACCCACAAAGCAGGTACAGCCTCAGCAGAAGTCTGGGATTGAATACATCCTCTTGCTCTTCCATCTTTTAATTGCTAATTAAATGTTTCAGCAAAAATTGCAGATCTTACTATTTAGTTACCTGGGCAGGGGAGATGGTTACCTACTAGAGGGTTTAGAAATAAATCTTACTGGAATTCATATCCTCAACGGGAAAACATCGTTGCCTCTTTTTACAAATCTAGAAAGCAATGATGCAGGTTTAGAAAAACCTCACAGCTTGGGATGAAATCCTCATGCTGCTGTTTCCTGACTGCCTCTTGATTAAAAATGATAAGGCACATCACCGAGTGGCATGTGAGCCCTCTCAGCTTTGCATGGGAGTCCTCATGCAACTTTAAATCTGAAAAAAAAAAGTGCCTGCACACCTCATTCCGAGGAGGAATGCCCTTGGAGCTGCCACAGACAGCTGCAAAGTCAGCACATGTGTCTGTGGGGTCTGTGCTCTCCACAATGACCCCCCACCACAAAGCTCCAGACAAAACCAGGAGATGAATCTCAACAGCTGCAGAAGGTTCTGTTTATGAATCTTAATTAGGGTTAGGAGTTGTTGGAGGTGTTTCTTTTCAGAAATCTCTAATGATGGCTGTAAGGGTTACAGGTCCCAGTTCAGGTTGTCAGGGTAATGCTAATGTCTTTATAGGGGAGGAGTTCTGGTGATCTGAGCCTGTGTGAGTGCCACATCCCACATCCCTCTAAAAATAAATAATGCTTATATGAACCATAATGTTTTTCTGTGCCCTACCAGGGTGCTCTTGGTACTCCTTCCTCTTTTCCCCTGCCCAAGTTACATGTTTTTGCACACATTAATTTTTCCAGTTGTAATTTTTCCTTTGAGAGGAGTGTACCACCCTTACAGCTCTTATAACATTGGCAAAGCTCCCACTAAAACTGGTTTGAGACCTCCACACCCAGACCTGATTATTTTTCCTCAGCAGTTTAAAGGAACAACCTGTATTTTATGTATTTGTCTTAGATTACAGCAGCCACCTTCATGCACTAAAAAGAAAGCCAAGACTGTTGGTTTCCCTGTTATTCTGTTTTACCTGTTGTTATGTAGGATGCCCTACCTTTGCTTTAGAAACAGAATCATTAGACTCCATATATTTTGAGTCCTTTAATTTCAACCCTGCTTCTGCAGCATGTATCTCTTGTGTCTAAATTGATTTCCCCTTAATGAGGCCAAGAGTAGCAATACCAGCAGTATGAACTCTGTTATAAATAATCTGCCTGCAATATCCACAATACATAATTTCTAAAAGATTCACTGGGAATTTTCAAAGTAAAAGTAGTA
>VZTR01020086.1:172888-239316 GCA_013400775.1 Chaetops frenatus | reverse complement strand
GAATGGGAGGAGTTATAAGGTGATCTAAGAAGCAGCTGATCTTGAAGTAAACTTTTACAGGATATAGCCTACTTGTATCCTGGCCATCTAAACAGCAATGTGATAAGGCTGAATGGATGGAAACTTGTCAAAAGAGACCAATATTTCTGCCCAAGCAGTCTAGTTCTGCCAGTGAATCTGTTAGTCTAGTTTTGTAGTAATTACCAGGGTAAGAACTTAATTCCTAATCTTTCACTGCATTTTCATTAGACCTGGTTGAGATGTGGAAGTTTTACTGAACAGTCACATTTGACGTTGCTGGGAAGAGGACACACCATCCCAGATTAGTCAGTCCTTCTGAGGGCTGATTCCACTTGCTGTGTTTGATCACAACAATTTGATGTTTGCCATTACTCAGTCTCTGGCGTCAGAACCCAAGGTGTGACCCTGTATGTTTAATTTACTGATCTTTTCAGTGGAAAAAAAGAAAGAATTAAAACCTTGCTCTATGCAGGGCCCTGCTGGATGTTCTCCAGGCTCTCATTTTTTCTATATCAGTCATTGATTTGGGTGCTATTCAGAGGCTTTCCCTTTTTGGGGCACTATTCATGGTGAAAGCATGGCCTTAAGGGGTGTTGGTCCCACAGCCCCTGCTGATGCATCGTGCTGGAACTTCAGCATCCATGCTGGAGGAACTTGGTGTGCTGGGTGCTTCCAGGTTTCAGCTCTTGGGTCAGTTTTTCAGGGACTGACCATACAGCCTTTTAAAATATTTAACATGGTTATGCATGTGCAGTTTATTGTAGACTTAAAGAGACTTGGGTCTCAAAGCAATAATATGTCTGTATTTCCTTGCCATGTGGTTTTTGACAGTTTTGGCACTTGCTCAGCTCTATAACCTATCCAGGAGGTTGTTACTTCTAAGCAGCAGCTCTGTTATATTGACTTTTAAGTGCTTAAAGTAGCTGGAAAGTAATGAGAAGACTGTTTCTGGCGGTGATGTAGATGAGCAGGAAACATGTCATTAATTCTAAAGACCCTTCAAATAACTTTCAAATATTAATTAGCTCCTGATTCTGTAAAGTCCTTCTAAGCTGAAAACCCATTTTAAACCTCAAGCACAGCAGATTTCAGTCAGGAGTTAATGGGATCTGCCTCTGGATGCTCCCTGGCTTGCCAAGGAGCAGCTTTTGGGCTGAGGCATGTCTTGTAGTCTGCCTCAAGGGTACTTTTTCTAAAGAAATTTGCATGTTAAGTAACACATCACAGCAGGTTGGAATTCCAAAACAGAGATGCCCTGATAGGCAGGTTTAGCGGCATCTCCAGAAGCTGGCAGGACTGACTGCCTTGTAAATAAGAGGTGTCCATAAGGATGGGGTAGAGAAGCCCTTGGCTGGAAAGGATCTGCATGGGATGATAAATGTTCTGCTTTCTAACTACTGTACTGAGGAGAGCTATGGTCATTTAATGCCTTCAAAATACAGGGTTGCCATAGGTAACTGCTGTTAATAGTAGAAGTGCAACTGGAAGATCTCCCAAGCTGCCAAAAGCTTTGGAGTGGCTTTAATTTCCAGTACCTGGACAGAAGACAGGATCCCTTTGCTGTAAGGCTGAGTCAGAACTGAGTACAAGTTCACCATGAGTTTTGGTGGCTTGGGTGGCTGATTTGGAGTAGGTTTGTACTCTGAGAGGCTCAAGAGAGAATGTTTTGAGAGGAGCATATGGAGGACTGCCTGTTGTCTTGGGATTTCCAACTTCAAGACAGCACGTGGTGTGCTGGTACAGCCCAGAAGTGAGCCCTGATCCCAAAGGAAGCACTTTGTGTGTCTGGCTCCTGCAGGGATACAATACAGCCCTGTGTAATCCAAGCACTCAGCTGTCTGACAGCCAATATAGGCCAGCAACAACTGGGAATGTTTTTCTGTGGAGTGGGAGGAAGAAGGAATGAGGTGGAACTCTGTCAAATTAGAAAAAAGATAATATCTTCATTGAACAATAGAAAGGGACCTTTCTTGGCCTTTCAAACCAGAAGATGTGGGGATGCTGCATAATGGCACAGCCAGACTTTGGTCTCAATTTCAGTTCAAAATTGACATTTCATGAAACAACACTCCTAAATGAAGCAGGCTTACATAGCTCCCTGGACCCAGCTGTATGGCACAACTGGCAAAACTCTTGCCATGAAACCAAATGTAGCAATGTCCTTTTGGCAGACCTCATTGGCTCTGTGGAAAAGCACCTTACTATGCCCAGTAAAATCCACACAAACTGATGTTGTGGATGGATGCAGTTTAGGAACTAACCAGTGCTTTCCAGAGCCAGAGGAAACGAACTGAGGGAGCCACAATGTTACACCTCCCACTGGGAATTTCCAGCCCTTTCCCTCTTCCTTCCTCTCTCAGAATATATATCGTAAATACACTAAATTAAACACTGGGGGAGGTGGCACCCAAAGGCAGGAGCTGTAGCAGAGGCTGAGTGGCCCCAGTTAAAAGCAGCTGACACTACCCTGACCAATCCCCTGAGCATCCCAGTCATACCACCCGAACTGGCAGCAGGGGAGATGTCTCAGACAGTTATGCTGGTATTGAGTGGGAGGAAGGCTCCTTAAATAACCACCAGTGGGGTCCTGTTCCCCGAGTGTGTCAACACTGAGTTGTTGTTTTATTCTCTGAACAGGAAAAATTAGTCAAGTAACTGTGTGGCGAGCAAGTGACAGAAGTGAAATAATGTTTTTTGCTTTTTCTAGTTGCCCAATCTGTTTTAGCATGCAGCAGCTACTTTCCTTGTCATTTTGCATTTCTATCCAAAAACCTCCAAGCAGCAGATGAAAGCTAGAGCAAAAGAGGAATAGATTTGGCTAAAATCAGGGGAGTAGCATTCTATTGAACCTTATCACTGACTACTCCTAAAGAACACTTGTCTAGGTTTTGGGTTTGGAGTATCTGCATTTTGAGGGAGTAAGGCAGCACTGGTCCCTTCCCCATCACTGTTAATCTTTGCATGTGGTTCAATTACAGCTCGTAATCCAGTCTTGAAAAGCCTTACTCTTAATATACCTTATACTGTCTGCCTCTTCTTATTCCAGGTGAATAGCAGGTGTTGTGTTATTATTAATTTAGTTATTATATATTAATTTAGTTATTATTGTCTCACAGCCCATTATGATCCTAGATAAATCCAAACAACTGTTTTCCTCTTTCATATTTCCCCAGCACAAGGAGGGGATGTTGGCAGTGGTATAGAAAAACAAACTGTTCGTATTCAGGTTGGCATTGTAAGTTGGCAACAGATCTCAGCTCTTCTGGGGATTTGTCTTTTGACAAATTGTTAGATAAATCTGAAATTGTAGCTACCTCCCTTATCATGTTTGTTTGTCTATAGACCTGATTCTGTCCTTGCTAGCCAAATTGAAGGTTACTCTAAGCATTTTCCACACAATTTCTGGTTTTTAAAATGGCAGTCATGAACCTAGGCAAGAGATGTGGCTTAATGTGTCTGGGGAGTTAAGTCACTCATTTCCACACTGTTGTACTTTGTTTGCTTTTCTTTACTGCTCTGAAAGCAAATTAGTAGAAAAAACATCATCTGCAGGATGTTTTTGCTCTGTTGGCTTCCAGGCACAGTCAAGTTTTCCTTCTCCTGGGTTATTTCTCCCTAGAGCAAATTAAACTTTCTTTAACCAGTCTTCTAGTTCAGCAGTCTTCTAGTTTCCTTTGCAAGCTAATTTTGTCCTTTTTTTTAAAGTGCTCCTCACCTTAGGATAGCAATATTTACTTAATATGACTTAACCAGACCATACACTACTAACCACTGCTTGTAGTATATAACTCGTTAGAAGACCTCAATTTTTTTTTTTTTTGTTAATACAGTCTAGAAATGAAGAAACTCTCAAGCAAGAATAAAGCCTTTTGCTCATCTTTCTAACTTTCCTTCAATTCAACTGTTTTTTTAAAGTAAAAGCAGCTATGACAAATGATGTGAAGAAGAAAGCAAGTGGTAAACTTGCTTGTAGGAGGTTGCAGGTTGAAGAAGCAGAACAGGATTCAGTGTGAACATGTAAAATGTGGGACACAGGAAGATGGTTCTGCCTTTGCATGTGAGGTATTATGTTCTGAGGTGCCCCCTGTAACAATAGGAATCAATCTCTGAGCTGTAAAAAGATATATTATGACAACATTTGGGATTGTAGTCAAAAAAGCAGAGCAGTAGGAATAGAAAGATGTGTAGTTCTGCTACTGTACTAAGCTATGGTTTGAATTCTGCATATAATTCTGACCTAGTTGTCTGGAGGGGTGTGTGGTAGAGCTAAAAAAAGCCCAAAGGAGGAATGCTTAAAGGTGCCCAAAGGCAGCAACATCAGAACTGAGAGAAACTCTTCAGTCTGGAGGAGAGGTGGCTGGAGTGAGATAAGGGCTTATAAAAATCACAAGTAGCAGAGAAAGCACCTACAGGTACTGATCATTTGTGATTTACCCTGTAGAGACTGAGGATCATCAAATGAAATTAGGAAATGTCCTGTCCAGAACCAGTCAGAGCCCATTCTTTGTACTACAAGGTGCTGTGAGCTCTTGGTACCATGGCAGCAGGATTTTGTTTATGTGTAAGGTCAGTTTGCAATACTTCAGACAGCAACTGGACAAAATAAGGTCTGTGAGGAAGTTTAACTGCAACAACACAAACTCTGGCTCTGAAACACCTCGAGCTACAACATGCTGGAGGGTTGGAAAGTATTCTGGAATAATATGATTACCCTTTTCCCAGGCAGGATGCTGGGCTGTAAGTGACCCAGGACTGTGGTTGTTGTGTGCCTGAAGAATCCCACTTGTCAGCCTGGCTGACTTGCTTTTGACATTCTTAGGTGTTCTGCTAAATCTGAGGGGCAGGACTTGTTTTTCCTGTCATACTTCCTTTAAATGTGCTGTAGTTTTGATGTTAGCAATCAAAAAGTGCTGTACTTCCTAGAAGATAATCCACAACTTTGCTGTGGATGTAAAGCATCTTTAGTAGCAGACAGATAAAATGCATGTTTGTATCTTAGCTGCATAAAATTCCATCAAGTTTAATACATTGGCTGGTCTTACCTCTCTTCAAGTAATTTAAAAAAAATTGTTTCTTCTATTATTCTGTCTTAAAATATCTGATCTACTGGATAATATCCATTACAATCCTACTAAATTATATAAACATTTTCAATGTAGCTCCATTTAACTAATGCACAATTTTGTCTGTTATGTTTCTTTGTAATAAGACATCTTATTTCTACATCAGCAAGTAAAACAATGACCTTTTGTAGCTTTAAGTCCTTTTAGGAGTACTGAACCTGCTCAGTTTTACAGTGGCTTCTTTTCCTTCAAAGCTGTATCAATTCTACCATAATAACCCAGAAAGGATTTTCCAAAGACATTATTTCAGTGAGTACATTCTTGACTTAATACCGAACTCAGACACATGAGGACCAAACACTGCAGTTAAGATTTGGAAAAGCAAATGTGGTGACACAGCCTGAAACTGCAAATCTGTCTGCACTGGGCTTGGAATTCTCCCTCTGGAGAGGCTGGGGCTCGTGTTACCCTGGTCAGGGAGCAGCTGCTGGTGAATGGAGCCCCTTGTCTCCCTGCTGGAGCCAATGACAAGTGTCTGGCTTTCGCCAACAGGAAGCAGCTCCACAGCCAGAGCTAAGTTTAGTGCCGTGGATTTGTTCCTCTGACTTCACATTCCCGCTGCCCCCACAAAGGGAATCAGCCCAGAGGGCTGAGAAGGAGCAGGATAACCAAACCTCCCTCAGCCAGGGCTCAGCTGGATGTCAGGGGCTTTCCACCTTAGGAGATTTCCCTGGTTCTGAAGTTCACAACACGGCATACAATTTTTGGGCAAGTATTCATGCTAAGGCTCGGCTTTTCTTGGAGGAAAGGAAACACTTGTTTGTTTTCTAAGACGAATGTATCTCAAAGGAGGAAAGATCGCAAGGGTATTTTAGTCCAATGAAGTAAATATCCTAAAAAGGAGCCCCCTTCTTTGTTCAAGAGAAGAAAATGACTGTGGACGATGGTTTGAACAGCATATTGGTTGCTGACAAATGAGGTTGCCAGTTTTGTGATTTATTTTTAGCTGGAGAATTTTTTTTAAGACAGAAGTACTGTGTAGTCTTGGCAGTTGCTGCATATTCGGTGTGGGTGGATGGAACTGAGAAATTGCATCTGTGCTAACAAGCGTTTTGGGATTCCATTGAAAAATTAAACTCATGTACTGGAAACTGAAGCTGTACCAGCTCACCTGGGGAGCTCTGCCCTCTGAATATCCTCCACAAGGTAAGCAGTGCTGCCTGTCCAAGGCACTTGCAAAAATGTTTGGGCCTCAAGTTGTGACATCAACTCAAATTTGGGCTATTAGATTGACATTTTCTTTCTCCTGAGATTACAAGTCAGTGAGTTAATCTTTACCCTCTCCTTCCAAGTTTTCCCTCTAACTAAAAAGGCTGAAAATAAATTTCAAAAAGGCAGCTGAAAAACAGTTTAATGTGGTTGTTGATCCAAGTGCTGAGTCTAAGGAGAGTACCTAATACTGTAAGTCTTCTAATAAGATGTAATTATGTCACTGGGAAGGCAGCTTGGACATTTATATTGTGCTAGCTCAAAGGTCTGATCAGTTAGTGCTTTACATCTGCAGAATAAACCTCTCTCCAGCTAGACTTGGTGAGTGTGGGTATTTCTGGCTCCTTCAGGGATCAGCTGAGCCATGATTTCTCAAGTAGCCTTTTTGTGGAAGAGCTCTTACTTCAAGTGTTTGTGTTACACTGTGAGTAAATAAGTACCTGTTTGATTTGCTTAGAAATAGATAATATCTGGCTTTGATGTGGCTGGTGGTAATGACTCCCCAGGAATTCTGTTGCAGTGAAGTGTAATCCCCATTAAGCAACTTCTCTCCCAAGGTACTGATTTTAAAAAGTGCCAAGTGACTTGCTGTAAGCTGTCATATATTTGGCCATCCCACCTTTCCTGGAGCAGGACTGGGTGACCTAATCCTCCTCACCCTTCACACTGGAGAGGTTTACTGGAACTTGCCAGGACAGAGGACAGACTTTTGATCTACAGTTTCCCAGCTACCTTTGAAATCTGGGTCCCTTCATAGCACTCCTTTCCCTAAAGCTGACACTGTGGGAGTAGCTGCTGTCCACTGTAGGCAGCATTCAGAGGAGGAGAGATTGGACCTTCAGTACTCAATGGAAGGAGGTACGTGATACAGAGTATTTACAGTTCCTGGTCTCTTCTTGTTTCTGGACTCCTGCAGTTGCAAAGCTGCTCTAGAGGAGCTGAGCAAATCTCTTGGGAATTAAGGGAACAAACACTTTGATACAGTATTCAGGATTTTGCAAAACGGTTACATTTGTAGATTTTGTTGTTAGAATCTCCTTGTATTTAATTTTAAATACATTAAAATATCTCTTCAGGAGTGTGTTTTTTTCCTTATCTATTGTGCTGTTTGGTTTTGGTTCCTCACCCAGAGGGACATTTCAAGAAGTCAGACTTGAACTGTGACTGGTCCAGTGCTTCTGACCATTCCCACTATCTGTGGCAAGATATCTGTTGTACCTTGAAACAGCTGTTAGGTCCAGTTCTCTTGTGCTCACATGAGTTCCTCACCCTAAAATGTTTTTTATGCATCTAAAAACCTGCATCATTTTGCTGGCTACATTTACCAGAATTGCTTTTTTGACAGAGTTCTGTGAAAATCTTAGAGGCGATAAGAGCCAGATGATTGTATATTCAATATTGAACTGAACATGATCAGTACTTCATCTACTTCAAAATTCGCTCTTAAAACAGCAGAGCTACCAAATGCTTCTGTAGATGGCTCGGTCACAGCCTATACTTTGATCTATGAAGAAATTTATGCATCTTGGTTTCAAGGAATGAATGAAGATTTTCAAATGAAAGTTTGGGAGTTTAAGCTTGATTTGTTTCAGACTGGATTCTGCAACAAAAAGCTACTTCACCAGAAATGAATTGAGGAAGAAGTAGGGAAGCACTGCATTATGTCAATAATGGGAGAAATGTGTCAATGACATCTGAGCAAAAAAATGGGCTAAGGGACACCTCTCTTTCATTGCATTAATAACAAAAGGAGGGGATAACTGGCACCAGGGAAACAGAAGACAAGTGAGTTGTCTAAAATCTTAACACAGCTAACCCCTTGTAATGTTCAGGTAGACAGACAGCGTCTTGAATTCTTCATACATTGGTGGAACTAAATCAGTTGAGATCAATTTGTCTTTCTCCTTTTACCAATTAGAATTCAATAACACCAAAACCCCAAACCTTGTCTTCCCATGGATTTTTATATCAAGCTAGTCAAGAAGCACCTCTTCCAGGCAAAGACCACTTTAACCCCTGTATCCTATTAGCACTTCATCATGTTGCAAAATTAATCTGTTTGCAAGAGATGAAGCATATGGAGAGCTCTTTCTCCATGTATTTCTCACTCTGAAACCAAAGATCACTTTTATCTATGTCAGATCTATTTTGATACTTGAGGCATGACAGCTTGAAATAATTCTTTTTGTATGATGTGAGCTGTTCATGATGCAATTTTGTCACTCACTCTGAAGTCTCCTCCCTTTCTGTCTCTCCCAGCCTGGTACCATAAATAGAAACCTACTCCTTGCCCATCCCAAGTTCTTGGCTTGGAGCTGTGTTTCTTGGCTTTCCTCAGAGGGTTGTTTACAATACTTAAACCTTGCCCCACTCTGTGGGAGGCCCAAGGACTAACTATGGGTCTGTGCTTGGCTCTAGCAAACCACGTTATTAAGAGTCTGGTTGCTTGCAGGAGAGGAACACCTAGGAATGGCATTTAGTTAGTGCCTGCATTTTACCAAAGCCATATGTGAGCTGTCTGACCCCTTTAAACTGGTGTTTTTTACGGCCACGTGGATGTCAGCAGAAAGACTAGGTGGTCCATTGAGGTAAAAGCTGCAGTCTGTCACAGGGTAAAGGAAGTTCATAGGTCTGCTTCAATACTACCACATTATTAGACAGCAGAAACTTGGACTGGTCAGCTTTTCAGTATGCAGCTTGTCTTGAGTATTTTTGGTTAGCAGGAAGCACTGAGACTTGGCTTCAGAAACAAAGCTGCTGGAGAACTTGATACTATTCCAATCATGTCAGCAAAATAGGAAACCCACTTGCTGCTGTGTTATCAGTTTTGTTTCCTTGTATTCATCCAGGCAGAAATCCTCCCACTAACAAGCCAGTTAAAGATCTGAAGGTCCAGTGGTGTAATGCGATGTATGTTTTGAAGGTGCAGTGGAAAATCCAATTATACCATTATATCATTAGGTACTTGATGGTCTACTTTCCATGAGGGGACAACCAATGCCTGTTCTTTGGTGGTCTCAAAAGCAAGCAAATAAAATAAGTCTGTCTATAGAACAGCATCATAGATAATTTATTGGTATTTAGTTTAAAGACTTAAGAGTGAAAATAAAGTGAGATATGTGGCATATGCAGCCACATATCTCACTTATATATATTGGTAGCTTTTTATTTGAGTTGTCCCTATGTGAAAAAATACACACCAGTCTACACTCTGTGGGTTTTGTTGTAAAACACCAATATATCAGATTAAGACTGTATGCAGTAACCAGTATTTACCCTATAAACCTCCTTGTCTCTCTCCTTCCATTGACAAACCAGTCACTTTGGCCTATGGCCAACAACACCAAATCAATTTCAGGGCTGTATTTTCATTAACACATTATTTTCTTTGATTGAGAGACATTGAAATTCAGAGTATAGCAAGTTTTTTAGAAGCTCCCTGAACTAGACATTACAAAGTCACATAGTCAGCAAGATTTCCTTTTATTCAACTTTTCCCCACTGCTGGAAGAAGTAGAAAAATGTTTCTAAATGGATGACTTAAGTTGTACAGGAAGGGTAACCACTCTCAGGAAGCAGCTTTGAAGGGCACCACAGGGAATAGGGTAAAGAGCTGGGAAGAACTGCTGTGCCTGAAAGGTGGATTCTTCCACCGAGGAAGTTGAGTGTACCAGAATTAAGATTTTATGTCATGCATTTACTGTGAAGGGCACAGAAACAGGATGCAGATGTGGTGGATGCAGATGTCAAAGTGATGGCCTGCAGTGTAAAATAACTATCTAGGAAAATCAGTTTTAAGAGGGATAATGCTCATCTAGAAGCCAGAAAGATGCTTGATTTTATTCTGGCTGGGTGCATTTGACAGAACCTTATAAACTGTTATGCACTCCGTGTCTTTTCTACTGGAGACCACCTTCAGGAGGGTTTTTGGAAAGAGTGCAGGCACAAAATTGCTCTGTTGCAAGAGACTTACAGCTGAAGTGTTTCTCACCCATAATGCCAGTGCTGGCAGCTACATGATTCCCATCAGGAGCTCTTACAACACCAGCCAGCCATTAGGCTTTGGCTACAGACTCTTCTGCCAGAGGCTAAAATTGTGATGGGGTAAGTAGGAATATGTGCAAGATACATTATTAATCCACCTTAACTTCCTGCTAATCCCTATTTGTTCAAAATACCAATTACTCATAAGTTGTACTTTAACTAAGAAGTAAATGTATTATTTTAGCTAAGGTTAGTAATTGTCACAGCTGAAACTAATCTAGCCACAAATCCATACACAGTTTGCCTTTTCCTGGTACCATTTTAGGTAAAGGTGATTGCCACAAAGCTCATCCATGTCTTTCTGAAGCTGTGCTATCTTTCTCCACAAATTCTGATTATTCATTGTGTATTAACAGATATGCTGAGCTTAGTACAAATACCAGAATAATTCAGAGTACTTGGGGCAAATGCAAGCTGAGAAAACAACAAACTGCAAGAAGCAAAACAGAGAGGAAAGAAGAAAAAGCCCAGGAGCTCTCAACCTCTGACCACTGGTTAGCATGCTGCAGGATTCACTGAGCTTGGTTTTGGAAGAAGAAGAAAAGAGACCATCCCCTTGTCAGAACTTTAGGAACAATAGTATTCAGGTGTCCTAAATTCTTTGCCTCGTTAGTTTTCCACAAATGTTAGGTGATGGTTGCAGGGGAAATACCTCTTATCAGAAGCCATATGGGAAAGGCAGCTCCTCATCATCACAGCATATCCACAGCTCTATATACTCTTTTTCTACATTCACAGCCTTACAAAACACAAACATTTGGAATAAGCTCAGTAGCTTACCTTTAGTCTGGCTGGAGTCACCATCACACAGTGCAGCTGCGCCTCTCACAGGGCAGTGAAGTTCATAGATTATGGAAGTGCTGGTTTTTTTTCCTCACTGGGCTGCTGCAGCAGCTCCTCTCCCCACTACAAAGGCCTAAACCCCTAACTTCCCTTTCCCTGCTCCCTTTTATACCCCTCTGCAGTCCCACCACCCTCCCAGGTGTGAGACTGCCATGGTGAGGAGCTGGTTTGTTAACCCTTCCATGGCCACCTGCCAGGAGGAGCCTGTCCTGCCACAAGGCAGCTCTACTAGAAAAACAGGGCTTTTAAAGTAATCATCAACAAATCTGGGGGTTTTGAGAGGTAATTTGATGGAGCCCTTGTGGAAAGCTGTCCTGAGTGTTACTAAATCAGCAAACATGCTGCTCAGACTGGGTGCACTGTGCTGGCCTTGCTTTCTGTGTCTTTCTGAATTCCTGGCATGTCCAAGAGCGTTCATGTGCTCAGTGTTTGTACCTCTCAGAGATGTGTATTTTCACCAACATCCTTTCCTGTTGATTCACGAAAGTAGTACTCCAGCAGTGGTATGTGGAGTGGAAAAGTGAATCAATCTGGGCGGTCCCCTTAACGGGTGATCTGTTTTGTAATTTGTGCAAAGGAATTTCTCCAAGGAAACTGTTTGCTTTCTTCCCAAACACTTTGTTACCTAACTCTTAGTGGAACAAAACTCTGTCTCTGTAGCTCATCTCAAAGCTGTTTCAACTTGCAGTCCAGTCCCCACATCCTCTGTGTGTTCAGCAGTCCCTGGAAAGCTCCACCCTCCCATCCAGTTAATAACCGCGTTATCCCAGGGCCTGATTTTCCCAGTCTCTCCTTTGCCCGCCCGGCAGCGCTTCCTTTCCCTTTGGCCCCCAGCCTCGGAGCAGCGATTGCTGTGTGTGGAGCCTTTGTGCTCTGGACTTGTGGTGCCAAGTAGCCTCTTTGCTGGCTGGGAAGCACAGCATGAGTGTGGGGACAGTCCTGTTCCAGTCCAGCAGCTATGGCAAGGAGGGCAAACTGCTCTGCTGCCTCGGCGAGGGTGCCTCGGAGCCCGGCGTGTGCTTCACAGGTAGGATGCTCGGGGTGTAATCCTGTCCTGTCCCTTCCTTGTGTTTCTCCAAGTGCTTCAAAGAGGATGGGGTCCTTTCAAATCTGTCTTTGTCTTGTAGTACAAGACCAGCCACAGGCAGGTGTAAGATTGCCAGCTTTAATCAGGATTTTAGGATTATTAAAATGCTTTTCTATGAGCAGGTACACAGTATTTCAGAGATAGAGACTGCTTCAGCACTTAATGTGACTCTGGATTTTAAAATTTAGTATATTCTACCTCCTGCTCTGAGACCAAAGAGATTGGTAATTGGAGCGTTGGCAGCAAGGGTGGGGGACAAAACACCCTTTACGTGTTGGCTGGATAGGAAAGCATTCATATCTGGAGAGAAGCAAATTGTATTGTGGGAATAAAGAAAAGGAAGGAGATGGATGAAGCGTAACCTTCTTGTGTGACTGTGTATTACTTGTTCTCTAAGTGATGATGTAAGTTTTCCATTGCATAGGAAATGAAAGTGATAATGTAAGATTTATGGTTAGCCTTGAAAAGGAGCTGATAAAAAACAGAATTTCCCAGCTCATTTCCTGACTTTGGTGTGGACAGAGCTCCCAGACTATTCATCTGGAGGGACACCAGTGGTGACATGCTTTGGTTATCTCTGTGATGATCATGTTTCACTTATGTGATGGATGGTGTAGATCCCACACCATATGGAACAGCATGGGCTGTTATGGAATTATAACCTGCAAGAAATACTTTTGTATCCTGGTAAAAAAACGCTTTAGGTGTTGAGTAACCTTCACAGTTATTTAAGCATTCAAGTCACTCTAACATGAAAGTGAAGGAAGTTAGTGAGACGTGAACTCTTAAAAGCATTTGATTTTTAGGTAATGTGATTTTTAGGTAACCACTGTAGCTAAGTGATTGAAGCTCTTCATCAAACATTAACTCCTGCTGGCTTTTTTGTACATCTAGTGGGTGTTAAGAACGTGTGCCAGGCTCCCAGGCATTCCCAAGAAGGTGGTAGGAGTCCCACAGCTGCTTTGACTCCCCACTGCCAGTCTAGCACAGCCCCTCACGTGTTTCCATGTGGGCAGAACTCTTGGTGTTGAACAGGTGGCATTTCTGCTGGCTTTGCCTTGCCTGCAGTGGGCTGAGCTGGGCACAGAGATTGCTGCAGCAGCTCCAGAGCTGGGCTGGCCCTGGGCTGCTTCAGGCTATCCATGGGTGCATGGATAAACACTTAACTTCGTGCTGTCTGTGGAGCAGGGCTTGGGTGCTCAGTGCGTGAGCTTTTCTGGCTGGAGGAAAAAACTTAAAGGATGCTTTGACTTGGAATAAATGTTATATTTTTGTTTAAAGCCTTTCACTGGTTGGCAGATATATAAGTAAGAAGGTAATTCACACCATTAAGGTATTTTGGAGTTGAAAGGTTGGGTATTTTTTGGAAACTGCCTACTTTTGTGTTTGCTCTCTAGCAGAGATATGTAAGTCAGGGTTCTCATACAGCAGGTTTTTTCTCATTGAAACATAACACAAGTCACTGTAGGAGCATAAAGAATGTATTATTTAATTAAATACCTATTTTTACTCCATAAAGAGAGCTGGATTTAGGAACTGGTGTTCTTTCCTGCAGCTTAACAACCGGACACAAGTATGGACACATCCAGCCCTAAGAAAATACAGTGGGAGGTTGGCAGCCATGCTGTAATGTAGGTGGCTGAGCATTGGAATTTCTTATTTTCCATGATAGTATCCAGTCTGATGGGTTAATATCTTGTAAAACTAATTGCAGTTGAGTGTTAGGAATAAGAAGTGTATGTAAATATTGCATCTGCAGGCAATGCAATCAAGGAACTGACATTTTGGTGCCTTAGTCTGTAGTCTCTTCTTTTAGTGTTAGGAGAACCTTGACAGAAGGCTACTTTTAGATTATTAAGTAATTGCAAGATGAACAGGTTATGCAAGCAGTAGAACTCTGAATAATTACCAGAAATGGAATCAAAAGCCACTTAGCTACATGTTTAAAACGGAAACAGAGCAAACCTCAACCACTTTCTCATACCTACAATACAGTTACAAAATTACATTATAGGCTGGAAACCCCCCCTTAGTCCTCATTTTCCAGGCTGGAGCTCTGTCCTGTGACACAGATTTGGCATTTTACTGTGCCTGTTACTTGGCATAGGCTTCTTCCTGTTTTGTGTCTCACTGACTTCCCAGTTTTCCTGTCCTGTGCTGCATTTGAGTTCTTTTTTCCTTTTTTCAAGTGCCTTATAGAGCAGCTCTTGCTTATGCTCTCAGGGGCCTGTGGGGAAGGGGGTAGGTGTAGCCACACAGACATTCTCTGGCAGTGTCTGCTTAAAAACAGCCAAGCCTGACTTCTCAACCCCTCAGAAATGGGCCAAACCAATGACTGTAAAGCAAAGAAAGCCTCAGGTTTTTTTAAAGAGAACTTTTTATGTTTAGTGCATTTAATGAAATCTCTTTACAGCAGTACATTTCTCTAAGTAAGTTCAACAAGAGAATTCAGAAATAGATATTGGGACAGGAACTTAGATCTGTGCCATCAGAGAGAAAAGTATTTAACTTTACACCTTCATATGTTTTTGCTTCCTTGAGCAGCCCCCATGTATGAAACCACACCATCACTCTTTTTCTTGTCTGAATACTGAAATTTACTCTACTACATGTTCCTGGAAAACCTCTCCAAGAGTTAGAAAGCCAATGATGGTCTTGACATAGCACTAGCATGAAGTGTTCACAGTTTTGCTTCTTGCTACAGTTCTTCCTAAATCCCTATGGACTTAGGTTGGTTTTAGTCATCACAAGAACTGTAGGAACTTTTTTCTTTTGTTTATAAAACATGTCTGATTCCTCCCCCCACTCCCTTGTAGTTTGCATCAGTTGTCCATAGAAACAGCAAAACAGAAATGCTGCTGCTAAATACCCAGCATCACCTGTACTGCTTTCTGCCCCTGTCAGTTTTCCACCTCTGTTTACAGTCTTGAAATGTATTACAAATCACTGTCATTCCTGTTAATACTGAACCAGTTGCTATCCCAACTTATACATCTCGTTTGAGTCATAATTCATCTTACCTGTATTTGTAATGTTGGTTTCAGATTCAGGGTATATCCACCACAGAAACAATAAGGACAAAACATAACATTTTGTGATTGAAAGGTTTCCTTCGCTACTTCATGTAATTTTAAAAAGTGCTTTTAATTGTGCATGTATTTTTAATCTATGAATGCTTCAATAATTTCAAATAGAGGTGTAGATAAATAAAAGTATATATAATATAATAAATATTAAATAGAAATTTTAAATACATATCTTGCTACTCTGCTTATAGGCAGTTAACCACCTTCTCCAGGAGCTGGACTCGAGGATCCTTGTGGGTCCCTCCCAAGTCAGGATAATCCCTGCTTCCATAATTTACAGTTGTGCACAAAGTGATTGGCTCTCCTGTCCTTCCCTCAGAGGCCCTGCACCGCCCCTACGGCTGCGACGTCGAACCCCAGGCACTGAACGAAGCCATCAGGTGGAGCTCCAAGGAGAACCTGCTTGGAGCCACTGAGAGCGACCCCAATCTCTTTGTTGCACTTTACGATTTTGTAGCAAGCGGTGACAACACACTCAGCATCACCAAAGGTGAGACTGGGAGCGCAGAGCAGCTGTGAGCTTGACAAGTCAGCAGCAGAAATCAGGGAATGGAATCCTTCCCTGGATAGGAATGGGAATAGTGCACTTAGAGGAGGTGAGTCCCCACAGTGATTGTGGGAAGCAGAAAAGTCCATCCCTCATGGTGCTGGAGGGACACCTGCCAGGCACTTCTGCTGGGACAGGCACAGTCCAGCCCATTCCTGTGCCAGGCTCCTCACATCACTGGCCCTGTGAAGTACCTACTGTAGGAAGGGCAGAAGGAAACAGGTACATCATAGAGGGTAACAGAACTCAGTAATTTCAGGTGGGGGCAGAATTGAGAATTAAGCATTGCACAGACAGTTTCTGATTCTGGTCAGTACATATGTCAGAACTGTTAAATCATATGCCATGTAAGGCTTCAAGGAAACAAATCTCATCCCTCCAAGAAAATAAACTCTTCCTAGTCTAATCAGCTGGAATACAAGAAGCTTTTTGAGTTCATCTCTCTCACTGCACTAAATCAGTGAACAGTATCCTGGGTATTCTGTCTGAGCCTCTGCTTCATAAATACTTTATATGTAGCAGTTTAATTATAAGATGATTTTTATTGCTAAGCTACAAACCCAGGCTCAGCTGATGCTGAGTTTCTCCCTCAAGGAGACCCAACAGCTTGCGCTGTGCTTATTTTGGATTTTTCTTTCTGGTCACAGGTGAGAAGTTGAGAGTCCTGGGTTACAACCAGAATGGTGAATGGAGTGAAGTACGTTCCAAGAACGGGCAGGGCTGGGTACCAAGCAACTACATCACTCCAGTGAACAGCCTGGAGAAGCACTCGTGGTACCACGGGCCGGTGTCCCGCAGTGCAGCAGAGTATCTGCTGAGCAGCCTCATCAATGGCAGCTTCCTGGTCCGGGAAAGCGAGAGCAGCCCAGGGCAGTTGTCCATCTCGCTCAGGTACGAAGGACGTGTTTACCACTACAGGATCAACACCACCTCAGATGGCAAGGTAAGGACCTCTGGACAATGCTGTGGGGAGAGGAGGTGAAGGTATTAATTAAGAGGTGGTGCAGAATCTCAAGTTGCAGATGCAGTTTTAATATAAAAAAATGAACACAACTGCTGAGGGTTTGGTGGTAGCTCCCCAAACAGCACCTTGGAAGAAGTGCAGACAGTTCTTGTCTGGGCTGAAAGTAGCTGGGTAGCAAGGCAGCTGTGGTTGGAGGAGGTGCTAACCCTCCAGTGATCCCATTAGAAGCAGCAGAGCCTGGTAAGTCAGCATTTTAAACCAAGATCAAGCAGTGGCCTGTTGTGTTGAGAGATGCAGAAATAGGCCTTGTGCTTGGCTAAGAATTCCAGTTTCTAGTCCTATAAAGCACAAGGCAGGAGACAGCACAGCTCTTAAGTGATGGCTTATATGTAGTTGCCTTCTGCAGGTAAAAATCTCACAGATTAATAGTTATTTGCCCAACAAGAACAGAATAAACATTCTAAAATCCTGGTTTTCTGATTTTTGAAACAACCCATTAGAATGTTTGTACCTGTTTTCCAACATTACTGAAAACTTCCAGCTGCCTTCATTTAAGCAGATTCCTGTTTCTTGCTTACCAGGTGTATGTGACAGCAGAAAGCCGTTTCAGCACCCTGGCAGAGCTCGTGCACCATCACTCCACGGTGGCAGATGGCCTGGTGACAACTCTGCATTACCCAGCACCCAAGTGCAATAAGCCCACCGTGTATGGGGTGTCCCCCATCCATGACAAGTGGGAGATGGAGCGCACCGACATCACCATGAAGCACAAGCTCGGGGGAGGGCAGTACGGAGAGGTCTACGTGGGGGTCTGGAAGAAATACAATCTCACAGTGGCTGTAAAAACATTAAAGGTGAGTTTTCAGATTTCAGGCGCTGTTCGTTTGGTCACCGTTTATGACGTGACTGAGGAAATTGTAATGTTCTCAACTACACCTAATGATACGAACATCAGAGAATGGAGTGTGCTGACCTGCAGAAAATCCGTGCTGGAGAGTAGCTTTGCAGACCAAAGTGACCCTATTAAACAACACCACTGCATGTGGCTTAGAAACAAATTGGAATTTTGGCCCAGCAGGAGCTGCATGTCCAAGTCAGACCAGTAGAAATAGTTACAAACCTAACTTCCCTTTCTACAAAGGAGCTGCTGAGGCTTTAAGAAGTGAAAGGTGTAGAAAATACCTTCTATAAGCTGTCTTCCACTCCTGGAAAAATTCAGCCTCTCCATTTCTCTTTCTTTTTAAAACCTTGTGTTTGTTTCACCATTTACAACTTGCAATTCTAAGTGCCCCCTGAGTAACTTAAATTTTATAACTATACAGGGGAACTAAGTCAGTGATCCTGGGAGTCTTCCTCTCACCAGCCACAACAGCCACCAAATGAGCAAGCCTGGCACTGCCAGGGTATTGCAGATGGGTCCCTGCAGGACAGCCAGGCAGCTGTTCAGGGTTGTTACAGTTTGCTTTGGTAAAAGCCAAAACAGAAGAATGGAGACAAAGATGCCATCATTTATATTCAACCTGGATGTGTGGTGTTAACCAAACCTTGGTCATGAACATAAAAGTTCCCTTCTTTTGCCTCTCTGTCTGTCTAGGAAGATACCATGGAGGTGGAAGAGTTCTTGAAAGAAGCTGCTGTGATGAAGGAGATCAAGCACCCAAATCTAGTGCAGTTGTTAGGTCAGTGAAATGCTTTGCTTGTTCTGTTTTTACTTAGTCTTTGTTTTGGCAGAAACTTGCCTGGTTTAAATGCAGTGGCAGCTTTTCTGTATTTATATAACTTTATGAATCAGGTCAGGCTGTGGGGGGGCTTATTTTTGACAACTTTATGTAGTATTGGAGCTAAGAGACATTAATTTTAAATAAAACATCAAATACAGTCACTTACATTAGTAGACAACTTTGCTGCTGAGGCATGACTGTTACATAAAAGTTTGCAATATCATCCTCCTGCTGGTTGGTGTCCTTGGCCTTAGGCATGCTCCAGGGTTCAGTTATCAGGTTCAGATTCCTTCTCTGCTGTGTTAAATCAGATTTACAAAATCATTTTCCGTGACTTATTTTTCTGAGACAAGAGAACAAAATTGTAAGAAAATGCAAAGTGAAAGGAAAATCTTCTGTTGGAAGCACAACAAATGCCATTCTCCATACTTCTAAAATCAGAGACATTTACAGAAAAGGCTGTGTTGAAGAGAACAAATTAGTCCATAATTAAGGAGGAGACACCAGATTGCTGCTGCTGTGAGGGAATCTGTGTATCACCAAACAAGCACATGAGATCAAACAACTCAGGACTGGGAGAAATACACAGGCTTTACATCTTGGCTCTGCCCTGTTGTCTCACTGGCAGATGCACAATGTGATGATCATTATTAAATAGTTTGCATAGCTGTTAAATCTACATGCTCAAAGATTCTTAGGGAGACACTCTAGACCTTTACTAGTGTTTAATTGCCTCTGGATTTCTGGTGCTATCAGGAGCAAAGCTGTCAAGCCAAGCTTAGGATGAAAGGAGAAATGTGAAGAATGTGAAGGCTTTTACTGATGGCAACCGTTCTGTACCCATTTTAACAAAAGGGCACAGATGAAGTGTGTGCCAGCCCTGTCTGGTCCCAGGAGCAGAGACTCAGAGATTTGTCATCAGAGAGCTGCATTTTTGCTCTTTCTGATGCACACTGCAGTTGTGCTTTACTTCTGCCTGTGTAAAGAGCTGCAGGGGGGATCCCAGAGCTGTGACAAGAATATCCTGTTGCCCTCCTACTCCACCTTTACATGCTTTGTACAGTGACTGTAGCAAGGAGTCATCCCAGGAATGTGTGAGAATGCTGCTCTAGGAGCAGGTCCCACCGTGCTAATTCCTTGCCCAGCACATGGGAGTGCTTCACATTACTCTGCAGTGACATTTCAGTCTGGAAATCTTGCCATCTGACAGGTACCTGCATCCAGTTGGCCACTCTTCAGCTCTATGAAGGCAGAGAGGGGAAGAAAAGCAAATTGTGTGTTCAAAATTCTCCTTTTTCATTCTGTAACCTTTCAAAGAACAGAACTACTGCTTCATTTATGTTATATAGGAATAGTGGTGCTTTCATAGATGTGTTTCTCTATATCCATAAAGTGGATGGACAGAAAAATAGACAGAAGCCCTGAGTTTGGGCTGCACTGACCTGAGTCATCTTGTACATGGAAATCTTCACTTTCCCAGGGAAACCAACACTCAGCGGTACAAAATGCAATAAATGGCTGTTAAATCAGGAACAGTGGTGAGAAAGGGAAGCTGTACATGCTTTTCACATGCTGCCTGCTCCTCCCTGGCAGGAGTGTGCACCCTGGAGCCCCCCTTTTACATCGTGACAGAGTACATGCCCTACGGGAACCTGCTGGACTACCTGCGGGAGTGCAACCGCGAGGAGGTCAGTGCTGTTGTGCTGCTCTACATGGCCACCCAGATCTCCTCTGCCATGGAGTACCTGGAGAAGAAGAACTTCATTCACAGGTGGGTGTAGTTATGTTGAGCTGGTACAGCTTCAGGTTGCAATGATAAACAGGGCACCAGCATGGTAGGCCAGGAATTCCAGCTTTTGGGAAGGTTTCTTTAACAGTTAGGATTCACCCTGGCTTATCCATTGGCTGTGTTGACTTCAGTACTGTCTTGCAGTACCTTCTCCCCAGGACTTCCATAGCAATCTTGTGCCCAATGGCTTGGCAAGAGCTGGTGTTGACCTGTGTCCCCTGTGTGCAGACAATGTCCTCCCAAATTCCTGCTTAAATCCAGATAAAGCCATGCCATAAACCTGTAACCAGTTTGTGATAAGCTGCTGATCCCCCCCTATCCTCAGGAAAAATAAACTTGGCACCATAACAGCCATTATTACTGAAAACTTAATAGAATTTAAAGAATTAATCCTAATCCTGATTTACCTCATTGCTGCTGAGAATAAATCCACTCAGTTTCTGACACTGTTGAGGGCAAAGTTCACCTTGCCTTTACCTGCTGTATACAGAGAGCACTTCCCAGTCCAGGAGAGTGGGGCCCCAAAACTACATTCAGAAACCCTGCTCCTGCTGCAGTGGTGCCCTTTGTTCCTTTCTGCAGGGACCTGGCAGCACGGAACTGCTTAGTTGGAGAAAACCACGTGGTGAAGGTGGCTGACTTTGGCTTGAGTCGACTCATGACTGGTGACACCTACACAGCCCATGCTGGGGCCAAGTTCCCAATCAAATGGACAGCTCCTGAGAGCCTGGCCTACAACACCTTTTCAATCAAATCAGATGTGTGGGGTAAGGAAACTCACCTTCAGTGCCCTTGTTCATTTGGGCTTTTTCTGTCAGCCCAGACAATAACTTGCTTTCTGGCCTGGGCAGAAGCCTTTGTGAAGATGCTCAGGTGCCAGGCCACAACTTCATGAATCAGTAACATTTTTAGCATGTGACATCTTCACCTAGACTGGCCTGAAATATCTGCAAGGAAACAATGCTGCCTCAAGCTGCAGTGAAGGCCACAGAGTAATGAACAACACATGGGCAGACTTATGACCAGGAATTTTGTTTTCCTCCTTTTGCAGCCTTTGGGGTGCTGTTATGGGAAATTGCTACCTATGGGATGTCACCATACCCAGGCATTGACCTCTCTCAGGTGTATGATCTGCTGGAAAAGGGCTATCGGATGGAGCAACCAGAGGGGTGCCCTCCCAAGGTGTATGAACTGATGAGGGCATGTGAGTATCTTCTTCCTGTTTTGAGGGCAAAGCCTGGGAAGGGGGGAGGAATCTGTAATTAACAGCCCATCTCCAGCAATACCTGATCCCCAGCATGTCAAAGTCAAGGTGGGCTTCAGTTATGAAACAAAGAAGGTGGGGAATGATGAAGGATATTACTGCTTATAGAACCTTCAGGAAGCTGAAGGCTGAAAAGCCCAAAAGCTGGGAATTCATGTCATCCTAATGCAAAACAAGCAGAATGCCAGTCACTTCCCAGACCCTGTGGTGATACCAGCAGACAGTGCTTCCAGAATAGATTAGTGCAGATTTCTGACTACAGAAATTACACTTTTCATCATGATATCCTTCCATAACTTTCCCAGCTCCATCTAGGATCAAGGCACTCTCCTCCTCTTTCCCCCACAGGGTGCACACATCCTTCTTTTGGAAAGGTCTGCCTGAATTTCAGTATGAAGAGCATTGAGCAGGATGGTGCCTGGAGCTTTACACACTCAGTTATCTGTGACTGGGCTAGATATGCTCAGTCCAAGCAGCCAGGGTAGCAAATATGGAATTGCCCTTTGCCCAAAAAATTCAGAAGGGGGGATAGGGAGATCAGAATAAAAATCCTGTAGAGTTGGCAGGGAGCTGGGATTTTTAGAATTGGTTCCTTCTGCTCAAGATTTGTCTGTGAGAATACAGTAGGGTGACTCCTGCCATGAATCAGTACCTGTGAATGAGACTAAAGCCTGTCTAACAGTAGTGAAAGTCTGACTACTTTCTATCTCCTTGGATAGAAGAAAAATTCATCTCCCTATTTCAGGCACTGAGACTTACTCTGCTTTCTGACATTGCAGGCTGGAAGTGGAACCCACCAGACCGACCTTCCTTTGCTGAGACCCACCAGGCTTTTGAAACCATGTTCCATGACTCGAGCATCTCAGAGGGTGAGAGCTGCTGTTGTTTTGTTCCTGAAACAGCCCTGGAGGTTGTCCCCAGGGTGCTGTGTCTCATGGATGGCCCTTAAGGCTCATCTGCTGACAGTGGGGTTGAGATGGAGCTCCACCCCTTACTTATTCTTTTAGTCATAATTGGGATAAATACATTCTCTTACTTGCTGCACAAATCCCGAATAAACCTCAGATACATTCCAGTGCAGGGAGCAGTGTCATTTCATTTGAGCACTGAGGTGCCAAAGAGCTGATTTAAAGAACATTGTCTCCTCTATCAGAGGAAATTTCTTGTTTTCCAGGCTGAAGAGTGAGGAATAATAAGTGATGGAGAAAGAGAAAGATGTATGCATATCAGAGTCCCTTGCTGACTGCAGCAATTAGGCCATAAAATATTATTCTACCAGCCTCCACTTTCAAAAAAGTGTGCTTTAATCTCTGGATTTTCTGCTTAGCTACTTCTAGGAGCAAATCTGTACAGCTCAAGTCTGAAATATAATCTACCAGGAAGTAAATACTGGTGAGGAATGTGATGCTATTCAGTAGACAAGCAGAAATGTCAGTGCATTCTGCTCAGTTTTAAAATTAAATATGCAACCAATCCATCAACTTCCCTACTACAGAGAAGAGCACACCAGGTGGAATTTTACCAGTGAGGGTCTATAATAGGCACATCCAGTGGCTACACAAATGCCAAGCTGGGTGTGGCTAGGAGGTTGTGGGTTTTTTCTGTGTTTGTTTTCTTTTTCTTGACCTATTGTTGACATGCAGTCTTCATTTCTAGTAGGGAGATACAGTGCTTTGCCTCAAGCAAAGCAACTTAGATCCAGATCCAGGGAGGACATAATTTTGGGGATGCATCAGTAGGAGGCACCTTGATTAAAAACAGGCAAATGCATCCAGTGCTGCCTTTAGCTCTTGAGCAGCCTTTTATAGACCCTCAGTACAAATCCTACCACTGCCTTTTTTTTTAGACTGAATTTATAAAGATGTAAGTGAGTTTGAAATCATTATGAAAAACATCTGACCCTGAATACCTCTAGACTTGAACAAAGACCAAATCCATAAATTATGTATTTCTCAGTCACGGATCTCTTCCTGCCAGTCTGTGTTTGCAGTAAAGACACAGGGGTTTTTTTTTTTCTCTTCCTTTGCTGGTCTCTGTTTTGACTATTCCCTTCTTTTCCTTACAGAGGTAGCAGAGGAGCTTGGAAGAACAGCTTCATCCTCATCCATAGTTCCCTACTTGCCCCGCTTGCCCATGCTTCCCTCCAAGACAAGAACACTGAAGAAACAGGCAGAGAACAAGGAGAACATCGAAGGAACACAGGACACTGTGGAGCACTCAGCATCCAGCTCAGCACCAGGTGTGGGCACAGGGAAGCAGTGAGGCCATGTGTTCTGGGTGTAAATTCCCAGAGAAACAAAGAACAACTTGACATGGACATGCTTTGTGCTGCTGTGTCAATTATTTACTAGCAAATAGAAAACACTGTAACTTTTTCAATGTTCTTTTAGTAAATCCCATTGTATTTTTTCTTTCAAACTCAGTTTTGCTGCTCTTTTTTAAATGGCAGCTTCAAAACTGAAGTTAACAATGCAGCAAGAGATTTTTTCCTGTACTTAGGGTATTTGGAAAGGAACAAAAAATTACAAGAAGGGAGTAATAAACTGAAAGAAAAGAGCAGCTCTTTTCTGATCTCTCTCCAAAGTGGCCTACTCAGTTTAGACAACAGACAAGTCACAGAAATGGAAAAAAGTAAAGAAAAAAATAAAATGCCAAGTGCTCGCTTCTTCTCTCACTCTATCTCTGCAGCACTTGGGTGGGTAAATACACCAGGCCCATAAAGCCCAATGCAGGACAGGGAGGTGGAAATGGAAACAGATTGTCCAGATTGACACCTGTTTCTCCTGCCCAGGTTTCATCAGAAGCACACAGCCAACAAGTGGATCCCCAGCACTGCCCCGCAAGCAGAGGGACAAGTCCCCCAGCAGCCTCCTGGAGGATGCCAAAGAGACCACATTCACCAGGGACAGGAAAGGGGGCTTCTTCAGCTCCTTCATGAAGAAGAGGAATGCTCCCACGCCTCCCAAGCGCAGCAGTTCCTTCCGGGAGATGGAGAACCAGCCCCATAAGAAATACGAGCTGACGGGTAACTTTTCCTCTGTGGCTTCCTTGCAGCACGTGGAGGGGTTCTCCTTTGCTCAGCAGGACACAAGCCTGGCACCCCCAAAGTGCTATGGAGGGGGCTTTGTGCAGAGGACCTTCTACAGCGAGGATGGCACTGGGCCCAGCAGTGCTGGGGGTGTGAGCACTGGTGGAGGGTGGTCGGGCATCACTGGCTTCTTTACGCCACGTTTGATTAAAAAGACACTGGGTTTACGAGCAGGAAAACCCACTGGCAATGAAGAAGCTTCAAAGCCTTTTCCAAGGTCAAACTCTACATCTTCCATGTCCTCAGGGCTTCCAGAGCAGGATAGGATGGCAATGACCCTTCCCAGAAATTCCCAGAGGTCAAAAATTCAGCTGGAACGGACTGTGTCCACCTCCTCTCAGCCCGATGAGAGCACGGGGAGGGCCAGTGACCTGATTCCCAAAAGGTTTGAAGAAGGCCCTGCTTTGACCAGAGAGAGACCAAAAGCAAAACTCTTGCCGAGGGGTGCCACAGCACTCCCCTTCCGAACTCCCTCCGCCCCGGAAGAAAAGGAGGGTCCAGGGCTCGTGGCAGCTCCTAAGGGCAAGGAAAAAAACAGTGGCCCACAACAAGGGGCCCTTGAGGATGGCGAGAGGCCAGGGTGGTCATCTCCGGTAAAGGCTGCAGCAATACTTCCAACCACTCATAACCACAAAGTGCCAGTCCTAATCTCACCCACTCTAAAACACACTCCAGCAGACGTGCAGCTCATTGGCACAGACTCTCAGGGTAATAAATTTAAGCTCTTATCTGAGCATCAGGTCACTTCTTCTGGCGACAGGGACCGGCCCAGACGGGTAAAACCAAAGTGTGCTCCACCTCCACCACCAGTGATGCGGCTCCTCCAGCAGCCAGCTGCCTGCTCGGATGCAGTGGAAGAGCTGAGCAGCGTGGCGGGAGCGCTGCACGGACTGGAATCGGGCGAAGGGAGTAAGAAGGCAGCAGCAGCAGGAGCACCTGTTGGTGGAAAATCTGGGAGGCCCGTGATGCCTCCACCCCAAGTGCCTCTGTCATCGTCTTCCACCTCCCCGGTGAAAATGGCCAACGGCACAGCCAAGGTAGCGCTGAGAAAGACCAAACAGGCGGCTGAGAAAATCCCCGCAGACAAGATCAGCAAGGAGGCGCTGCTGGAGTGCGCCGACCTGCTCTCGAGTGCCATCACCGAGCCCACGCCCAACAGCCAGCTGGTGGACACGGGGCACCAGCTGCTGGATTACTGCTCAGGCTACGTGGACTGCATCCCGCACACCCGCAACAAATTTGCCTTCCGGGAAGCCGTGAGCAAACTGGAACTCAGCCTGCAGGAGCTGCAGGTGTCCTCGACAGCTGCTGGCGTCCATGGGGCAAACCCCGTCCTTAATAACTTATTGTCATGTGTCCAAGAAATCAGTGATGTGGTGCAAAGGTAGCTACTGTCAATCTGGGTAAGAGAAACACACACGGGGAGGGCGGGACTGTTTTTCTGTACTGATGCTTTCAAAAGGAAAGACTGATACTTGAGTATGTGAAGTACCTCAGATCACTGAGTTCTCCTCACGTTTACAGGTTCATCTCAAAAAATCGGGGATGGAGAGGGTAGATTAAAGCTGTAAGGGGCAGAACATCAAGGATCTGTCCCTACCTAGTCAGGCTGATCTGCTTGGTATGGCAAGGGAAAGAAAGTTCCTTCTCCTCCCTTGGAGAGGCAGGAGAACCCATGGCAGGTTCTCCCTCTGGGCAGGACAGTGGTGACAGCCGGAGTCCTGGGGTGGCTGCAGCTGCCTGGCTGCACAGATCCTGCCCTGGCTGCACTCACTGTGCTTTGCTGTCCTGACAAGGCCCAGGAAAGGCACCGGGGCTCTGCTGGTACCAACAGCAGAGCAGCCGGAGCCGGAGGGGCTCCGGAGGGGAGTCGTGTGCAGCTGGGGAAAGGTCTAATGCACTGACAGTATTCTGAGCTGCTGGAGGTGGATGCACTGGTCTGGATGGCTTGACTTCCACAGCACTGTTGCTGCTGTAATGAGAACTGCAAGATTAGTTAATATATGAAACTGTCCCTCTTCCCTCCTGTCCACCTCATCCGCCACGTTCTCATCGTCATTGTATTGGAAGCGTCAGGGATGCTGGGCAGACTTACCACTGGAATTCCCCCTTCCCACCACACAGCCTTCACTCAGCTGATACCTATTTCTAGTGGTCTAGCACAGGTGCTGCTTGATGGCCATTTTTGAGTAGTTTGGGGCTCTTGCACAACTTGCCAGTGTTGTTGGGGTGGGTGGGTTCTTTCTTTTTTTAAGGTCTATATTGTTTTAAACTTGTTACCAGGTTGACTCCCCAGTTCAGTTTGATCACCATGAAGACCCATAGTAGGTAAGGCAGAGCCTCTGCCCCCCTGGCTGTTCTCCACATTCCTTTAGCAGTCACAGCACTGCAGGGCCAGTTGGAGAGCCAGAAAGTACAGCCCAGCCTGCCCACCACATGTCCTTACTGCTGCAGGATTCCCTGGACCTGTCCCTAACCCTTCACACTGCCAGATTCCTGGGATTTGTTCTGGTGCTTACCTGTCTCACAGCCTTCCAGCTTCCCTGTATCCCAAGGTAATAAATTATGGCAGCACACAGTGCAACACCACAGGCATCTCCATGTATTTATTCCTGTATTTTAAAGGCTAGACCAGAATTCCACACCACGGTGTAGGGAACGTGCACATAACCTGTGCACTCCTCTGCCTGAGATGTGGCAACAAAAGCTGTGGCTCTACCTTGAAGGGCTCCCACTGGGTCTCTGATGCCTTCTAACAACCCCAGAATGAGAGCAGCTGAGTGGTTGATGATGTTGTCCTTGGTCCTGGTGCTGTTTGCAGACTGTCGTAGCCTCAAAAAGCTGGTCTGTGTCTATGCACAACTCCCCAAGGTGTAAATGTACTGGCAAGTAGGAAGAGCTCAGCTGCTGGTTTGTGAGAGGAAAGGAAACAAGACTCCAAATACACGTTACCTGCATGCTGCTGCACACTTCACACTGTTGGTGATAGAGGATCTTGCTTGCTTTGCACCTTAAATTTTTTTTTTTTTTTTTTTTTTTTTTTTTTTTTTGCCTAAAATGCTTTTTAATCTTGTTTATCAAGTGTGAGTGTGCTGCTTTTAGTCTGAGCATCTAGGGTGGAGCTGTGGCACGGGTGTGACTTTACAAGGTGGGCACCTCTGTTTCTGTCTAGAAGCACATGGTGCTTGGAAAGAGGCTGTGTGTCTCAGGAAGTGTCCTTGTTTTTTCCACAGAGCATAGCGAGACAGGCCTGGAAAAATCTTTAGAAATGGGCTGGTGTCTGAGAATCCTCATTTCATCACTGGTCTGAGCTAAGCAAAGTTGTATCAGGGTGGAGGGAGGCACAGCAGAGGAGCAGCATGTGAGGTACAATGGACCAGTGAGCTTCTATGGGCCAGTAAGAGAAGTGGTGGGGGGGAAAAAGAACCAAGCAACCCTGGCAAGTCCTGATCCCCTGCAGCCCTCAGGGCTGTCCCAAGGCTCTCCCACAGGTAGACACCAACCCCTTATCTCCTAGACTTTACTGAGGGCTTTTGTGGTTTACCTTATCTCTTTCAGCCATCTTCATTTAAGGTGTGCATCCAAACTAACTGCCTTTGGAAAGGTGACCTGCAGAGGGAAGGTGGCTTGTGGCATTGCTTCACATGGCCTGTCAAACAATCAGAAGGGTTTAGAAGGCTGGGGGGGGGCTCTCTTTCCTCTGGGGCAGAAGGGCAGGTCTTGCTTGCCCTGGCAGACAATCACATGGTTCCATCACTGTACTGCTGGCTCAGCCTGGGACAAGTGGGCTGGAACTGAAGAGATTCCAGGGGAATTTTAACCAGAACATTCTAAAGCTTAGCCCCATCCTTCTTTCTTCTGAAAGAAGTTGGTTTTTTTTTTTTTCCACTTGAATGCTAGTCTTCCAGAAAAGCTACAGCAAAAGTGATAGAATAGCAATATGGAATTTCTAATTACTAGAACTCCCCTCTTCCAGCCTTTTTCGAAAAAAGCAGCTGTGTCCCAATGAACCCTGGCCATCTCCACTTCCTTTCAGATGGCCCCTGGTTTCTCCTTGCCCCCACAGCAGAGATGGGCAGTGGGACAGGGCAGCATCTGACTGCTTTTCCAGAGTCACAGAATGGTTGAGGTTAGAGGGACCTTTGGAGGTCACCTGGTCCCAACACTCTACCCAGGCAGGGCCACCAAGAGTCACCTGTGAGGACCATGTCCAGGCAGCTTTTGGGCATCTCCAAGCACAGAGACTCTACAACCTCTGTGCCCAACACAGGAGCTCATTTAGATCTGACCCCTCCTGTGGTGGAAAAAAGAAAGGCCAGTGGAATTTGGGGATTCACCTGTTGTCACTCTCATGGAAAGTGTTTTCCCTGCTCTTAGCTATCATCTAACATCAGATAGGCAGATTGTGGCAGAGGTAGTGCTGACTCGACAGGGTTTTATTCCCTGTCCTAGGCTGACTGCTTGTGGGTGTTCTGTTTGTTAGTAAATAGGTTTTTCCACTTTTCTCCAAGGAAATCTATTTCCCAAACCAGTTGGGGGGACAGGTGGATCTGCATTTCTGGAGGGACTCCTTCAGACGTTTCCTTCCAGATTTATCCCAAGCCAGGACATTCCCAAACTGCAATGTTCCCCTGCCCTCTGGCAGGATAGCAAAGGGATGCTGTCTGGGAAGGCTGGTTCTTCTGTAAATCACCATCTAGTTGTTCTTCCTTCCACAGCTACTCCTAAAACTTTCACCATTCCCTCTCCCTTTAGCTAGGTCTGGCTTTCTCTTCAGCCTTAAATGTCTCCACTGTGGCCAATTCTCTGTTTTCAGCCTGGCACCAGATGTGCAAAGGAACCTGTGGGTGGTGACACCCCATTATTTGTCCCAGTGAAGAGCAATTCATGCTCCATGGTTTGGGGCAGGGGACAAGGCATAAATCCTGTTGTTTCTTCTCCTCAGCACTGTCAGGCAGCCGTGGGGGCACAGCTGGAGCTGGGCTCTCTCACTTGCACTACAAGGGGCCAGAATTTAAAGCAGTTGGGTTTGCCACAGGGATGGCACCCACGGGCCTGGTACTGCCAAGCACAAAGCACGTGCTCACAGAGTGAGCTCAGGGGGGCACTTTCTCTTCCTACCACTGTGGGATTTAGCTGACTCACAGGTGCAATTCTCTCCTCTCCCTGCACTGTACACTCTTCTTAACCCCAAAGTGGTGCACTTGATTTAGTCATGTTCTTCATTAGTGTGGGCAGGGGTGAAGCTGAGCTAAGAGTCTGGGTCTTGGGACTGCACCAAATTTAGTCACTGGGAAAAGGGAACTGAAGGGAGCAGCGTTGCTGATGCAGAACACAGCAGGGAGGGAGGGAGGGAGAAGGGCTGTGCTTGTCCCTCCTCAGGATGTTTCTCCAGGGTGTCCCTGGCCTTGTGTCTGTGAGACACAGCCAAACACAAGTGCTGACATCTGTCAGGGTGCTTTTGCAGGAGTTGTAGGGCACAGTGGAGGCAAAGCAGCCCCTCCCCACCCGGCAGAGGTGTGGGGTGGGTTACACCGTGCAGCCACACAGCAATCCCAACCCTCGTGTCCCACCACTTACCTGGGGCAGGCTTTTCCTCTGGGGCATCCAACAGGCACGAGTGACTCCAGAAGGTGGTGGCTACAAAGCCATCAGGCTGCTGCCTTCTCGTGTGACACAGTCAGCTCAGGCCTGCTGCTCATCAGGAGCTGCAGGGACACTGAAAGGTGGAGACTGCAGCACGTGTGGAAAGCTCCCAGGGCACTGTGCAGCACAGCTGGGTGTTGGGTTGTGCTGCAGATGCCCGGAGTGCAGAACAAAGCCCTCAGCCCATTCTCTGGTGGGTGGCAGGTAACAGGAGGTTCTGGGACACTGACTTGTTTCTCACAGCTCCACGCTAAGCAATGTCTGTACCAAAGGAGGTCGTTCTTCCCCACGTGTCTGTTGTGCACGGGAGGTGGAGCCCGCTCGGCTCACATGGCACTGTTTGTATTGGTAGTGAACTCGTTGAGGGCAGGAATGAATTGAAATGAAACACGTTAATCACCAATCACTCTTAGCAGTGTTGTCAACTGTTTTTGTTTTTTAATTGTTATTGTAATATATTTTGGTTGTTTTTCTAATTTAATTCTCTCACTATCGTCTGACTGTGAACTGCGAACAGTGTTAAACTTGATGTAAATAAGGCCCTTGAAAGGGCCCCTTTGCCTGTCGTTCCACAAAGTTTTGCCAATTTGCATTTTGTTTTAAATAAAGGTTGCAATATTTTATTGGCAAAAACCACTTGATTAGATGCTGCTTTTCCCCCTCCCGTAATGAATATTTGAAGCTGCTCAGTCCTAACCAGAAGCTCCTTAATTTGAGTAGAAAAAATTGTTATAAAGAGAAATAATTTAATCCCACCAGGTTGCAAAAAAAGCAGTATCTTTATTTATGCAGTATCTATTTAGAACCAAACTTGCCCCAGCATGGTCAGAGAGCAGCTCTTGCTGTGGTGGGGCTGATAAAGGCTCACCCACGTGTGACACACACACTTGTGACTCTTGCCTCACCCTGTCAGCACTGCCACCACCTCCCTCAGCAGCCACAGCAAGAGCTGCTCCCGTGCCCACCTCAAACCAGCCCCACACCAGCCCGTGCCAGCCTAACCCAGCTGAGCACTTCTTTACATTTAGAAAAAAGCCCAGGTTATCCTGGCTTACACATAACCTTTTGGCAACTAACCTTCAGCAAACAGCTTGGAAAACTTTCTGTCCAGGTGACCAAACCCAACCTGAGCTGTGTCCTGTGAGGCAGCAGCCTCCCTGCCCCAGCTGCCAGCCCTGGGTCCATCACCCCCGCTGCTTCCCAGGTTTCTGACACCTGAGATTAACCATAAACCAAGTCTCAGAAACGCCTGATCACACAGGCTGGCACAGCCTGAAGCTCCATGCCACACAACAGCTGAGTTAAGCCACCTGCACTGGCTGAGCCCCGGGAGAGCAGCTCCTCCCTGCCTTGGACTATGAAGCCTCGTTAGATAACGGAGCCAGCGTGCCCGGAGGGGAGCAGCGACTCAAGGTCTGCAGGGCTCGGACGTGTCTGGTCAATCTTTCCCAGAGGTCGTGCTGCTCATCACTGGCACTGCAAAATGGGTCAAAGCTTAAAATAGATCAAAGGTCCCTCCATGGGGGTGGCTGGGAAGCCGAGCCCTGTCCTTGGCAGGTGCTGTTTCACTCCTCGCCAGCACTGCCCTGTTGGAAGGGAGTTTTGACCCAGTGGTCACAGAGTGATTCCAGTAACACTGTCGAAATCTTTTGGAGCTGCTGCAACACACTTATCACCTGGCGAGTACCCAGACAGCAAACAGCCCCTTGTAATAATAATAATAATAATAATAATAATAGTAATGCTGGTTCCAGCCAAAAATCCACAGCATGAAATGTACTGAAGAGAAAACGAAAAAAAGAAGGAAAACCCCAAGCTTTTACTGCATCTGTGAAAATTCACATTCAGCTGCAGCATGATGCTTCAGCCACCATCCTCCTCACCTACCCTTTGCCCTTGGCAGAGGAGTTCTCTCCCCTTTTTGGTTTTGCAGTGCAGGAAACAGGCTCTTCACCAAAAATAATTGCAGCAGAAGTTCCCCTCACCCCGGCAGCTGCTTCCATACAACGGAAGACTCCAGTGAGAGATGGACACTCCAAAGTGAGAGCTATGGATTTGGCATCTCCAGAGGAGATTATTCAGTCCTTTTCTCCCTGCACAGGCTATGACCCTGGCCCGTGTGTCCCTGAGCAGCAGACACCTTAGAAAGGCATGAGAGCAACAGAGGGGAAAAACTCAACTCCAGCAAAACAGTTCTGAGTGATCTTGTGAAGTGACAGAGAAAACTGGGGACAGAGATGTGGCTTTGGCCACAGTGTCAACAGGACCAGCCTGTCCAAGGCCTCCCTTCACCACACAGCAACAAACCAAGGACTAAGACATTCCCAGTCCCCACTCACATGGAACAGCATCTGTCCAGCAGAACCACATCGCTCCTTCAGGCTACTGCCAGCTGAAGGAAGGGACTTAAAACACCAGACAGACTCCAAATGCAGCCAAACACAGGCTGTCCCCACATCCCAGGAGCAAGGGATGCGCCTCCTTCCCTGCAACACGTCTGGGAGCAATTGGGGGCTTTAAGTCTTTTAAGTCCCTGTGCAAGTTCCTGGCTGGGTCATGTGCTTGCCTGGCCCTGTGCAAAGAGAGCAGCTACCAGAGTGCAAAACCACCTTCAGCACACGCGTGGTCCCACCTGGTGTTCAAGGAAGGAAGTAATTGATGCGCTGGGGCACGGATTTGCAGCCCTGTGCAGAGAAAAGCTTCTCCTCTTTGGGGACAAACACCATCATCTGGGCCACCTCGTCCAGCGTTGCCTCGGTGTAGGGAAGCCCACGGGCCAGGAAGGCATCCCGAGCACAGAGCTTCACATGGTGATATTCCAGAGGCAGGAACGGCACCACAAAATCAACGAGGTTCTCTCTGAGGAGGTGGCTGTGGGCATAACTGTTCTCTGGAGCAAAACACAAGAAAAGGCAAACTCAGAAGCTTCACCTGAGAGTATCATCCCTCTGTGAGGCCAGGCTTGGCTCTGAGGGGCTCCCCCAGCCGGGTATGGTGAGACCCACTTGTGCAGAGCTGCTCAGCACTGAGCCTGAGCTCAGAGCATCTCTGGGAATCACACCAAGGTACTGCTCTGTGGCCTTGGGCTGCCTCTTGGCCCCAGCCATTTTTGGGGCTAAAGCGGGCCAGAAGGACTCTTGGCTCCCTCCCTACCTACCTTGGCTTGCAGGGACCAAGGATGGGGCTCTCATTGTCAACAACCCTGGGCTGGGGTGGAGTGAGGGCGATGGTGCAGAGGAGCAGCCCACCCACAGCACCCCCTGAGCAAGCCCAGCTCTTACCTGCAGCCTCCTGCAGCTCCAGCCTCAGCCTCGGTTCCAGGAGCTCCATGGAGATCTCCTCCCGTGCCCGGCCAGCTCGCCAGAAGTCCAGGGCGACCTCATTGATGGTGTTGCCACCGAGATTGCTGTGGAGACAAAGGGAAGTCACTCAAGATTTGCCCCAGAGCTGAACTGCTGAGAGCTTCCCTGCAGACAGGCCCCAGCAGTTCTGTTGGCAACAGAGGACTTGCTGTCTAAGATCAGCACGTGGAGAGCCAGCCCTCTTCCCAAGGAGCCCCTTCCCACAGGGATGGATGCAGCTGTCTGCCATTCTGCCAGCTCAGACCCAGGGGCAGCAGAATCCTCCATCTCCCTCAGTCCCCTGTCCTGGCTTGGGAAGCCATCAACCTCACAGGTGACATTTGGTTCCACACAAATGCTGAAGAAGCCACCACAAAGTCCACGTTAAAGGGCAGAGCACACAGCAGGAGCCCCACTGGAAGTAAAGGTTCAGGGCAAGGATTCAAGTGGCAGCCCAGGACCTGGCAAAGCATCCTCTGCCCATGGGACAAAGCAGCAGCACAGTTCCCACCTAAGGACTCCTCTGGACACCCATGGGAGCAGCTCTGTGGTGGGACTTGCAAGGTCCTGGCAGCTGTTGAGGGTCCCAGGACAGCCCTTCACCCTGGAAAGCAGGTCCAGGAAAGGCATCCCCCAGAAGTGCTGGTGAGGGGTTTCCCCCAGCTCAGAATGCCACAGTGAACTGGGAACCAGTTGGATGCAGAGCTTGTGTGGGTGGGAGACACAGATCTTGAACCCCATCCTCATGTCAGAAGCTCTGGACCCCAAATGGAAGGCAGAGAAAATTAAAAGGCCATCACTGTTTCCCACCATACCCCCAACCCCTTGTTAGGGAGAAAACAGCTTGTACTGATCCTGCTCCCAACCCAAACCACGGCAGAAAGAGCCCCTTTTGACTGGACAGGCAGCCAGTCCTACCCTGTCCCCAAACCCTGGGCAAAGCTGCAGGACTGTGCCAGTGTCCACAGGAGCCCTGGGGCAGAGCCATCCCTCCTGAAGCAGGTCAGTGTCACACTGCCACCAGGAGTGACGAAAGCCCTGGGATGACACACTGCTGCAGTTCAAGGCAGCCTGCTCCCCTCTGCTTGGTGACACGGTGTCCCTTCCTGACCTTTGTGCCTCTCCAGGCAGGACATGAGGGCAGCCCAGTGCCGGTGGCAGCAGGGCAGGACCTGCTCCTTCCACCACAGCTCCTGCCAAGGGTCCACGCAGGTGGGACCAGGACGTGGGCAGCTCCACAGGCACTGGGCACACAGACAGGGAAACCTCTCTGAGGGAACCACCAAGCCTGGAGAACACTTGCCCCGATGGTGGGAGGTGGAGGAGGAATGCTCTGCTCACCTCCAACCTGCCAGAGCCAAACTCAAGGCTGCAGTTCCTAAACTGGAGGGGGCCCGAGATGCTGGTCTCTCATTCTCATCCTGATCTCTCCCTTCAGACAGGTGCCTGCCTGCCTCACAGCTTGGCTTTGAGACGTCCCATTTCTCCCTCCAGCTGCATCCCACCTCGAGGCAGTGCTGGGGTGCACATGTGCCCAACTCATGTGGGAAAGGAACCAAACTAAACCAGGCTGTGCTGATGCCAGGACCAGCCCCACAGCACCTCAGTCTGCTGTGAGCCACAGCCAGGCAGTGCAAACTCCCCAGCTCCTCACAGTGCACGGGAACTTCCTACCAGGACCTTCAGCCCCAGCTTTGCTCCCTGGAGTGTGACATCTCCTGCTCAGCTGGGCAGGGTGGCTCCACGTTAAATGACTCTGCTTCCTTGCCTCCAAGTCCAGACACTGGCTCAGATGTCTGAACTCAGCTGCACCTCAGCTCCTCCTGCAAATGCCCTGTTCCCAGGGAGGATGCCCAGCATCCACAGGTAAAACTGAATATGGAGGCAACCACCACAAGGTAACTGTGCCCTCCCCTGCAGCCTCAGCCCCTTGTGTCACACACCTCAGGGGAATAAATACCATCACTTGGCTTCTCCCCATCCCTTCAGGGACTCAGAAATCACCTGAGGAAGAGAAAGATGGATCTCTGGAGATCGGTGTTGTGGTGAGCCATGAAGGGCTTGATGGCATCCAGGAGGCTGGAATGGAGCTTCTCGGCCTCGTCGAAGATGAGCAGGGGCTGCCGGCAGCGCTGCAGGGTCTCGCTGATCTGCCTCTGCAGCTGCGCCTGTGCAGCCGCGGGGAGGAGCGTCAGCAGCCCCGGGATAACCCAGCCAAAACCCCACAGCCGCCCCGCCTCCTCCCACCCAGCCGGACACAGCACAGAACAGCCACAGCAAAGGCAGGAAAACGAGTGAGGCGAGATAAAAGTAGTTTAACAAGTGAAGGAAAAAGGAAAGAAAGAAATCCAGTGGTGCAAAGGCAGCCACCCACCCCTGCCACAGAGTGATGCCCAGCCAGTCTCTGAGCAATGGCTTCCTGCCCCCAAAACCCCTCCCCGCAGCTTTTATTCCTGAGCATGACAGAAAACGACCTGGAATATCCCTGTGGGCACTAGGGCTCAGCTCTCTGGAGTGTCTCAAACCCCTCGCACACCCCAGCCTGCCGACCTCAGAGGCAGAGTGGGAGAGGGGGGAAGCCCTGAGGCTGTGCAAGCACTGCTCAGCAGTAACCAGGACAGCGCTGTGGGATCCACTTTCACTCACAGACCCGAGCCACAGCCCCTCATGGGCGGCTGGCAAGGACATGAACCCCAGCCCGGCCCACACTGGCCCACCCCGTGTTGTTGGCTCTCACCTTGTAGGAATCCACGTAGTTGTGATGTGGGAAGTGGAGGAGGGACACGAACACCCTGACACAGTCACTCTTCAGCCCGTCCTGGTACAGGTGACTGGCCACCATCCGAGCCACAAAGTTCTTCCCTGTGCCAGACCAGCCATGGAAGGACAGGACCAGGGCCTTCTGGGGCCGTGGGTTCTGCAGGAACCCCTGCACTGCCCGCACCACCACTTGCTTGGCCAAGTGCTGCCCGTGGAGCTGCCCACCGAGGTCTGCCTCCAGCCCTGCAGAGAGAGCACCAGCTCAGCCTTACCTGCCAGCACAGCTACTGCCGGTGGGAACGAGAGGAGAAAACGTGGCAGGGCTGCCTGGCCGAGAGGACTCTGAAATGGCATTAAAGCCACAGGCTGCCTGTGCCCTGCCCACATCAGCCTGTGAAAAGACACAAATCTTGCACTGACTCCTTTTTTCCTTTAGGAGGAGGCGGAGGTGCTTGGCAGCTGCAGAGAGCACCGGTGCCCAAAGGCCCTCCCAAGCTCCCAGCACAGGGTTTGCATGTCCCGGGGCCAGCAAAACACAAAGACACCTACTCAAGGCTTACATACAGGTCTCAGCATCCCCTCCCGACCTAGGGCAGGCTCCCGGGCCAATTTGGATCCCACTGCATGTGCCTGGAAGCCCTGGGATGCAGGCAGGGCTCATGGCAAGCTAGAGCAGATATGCTGTGCAGTAAGGACAAACTCTCTTTGGTCTCAGAACTTCAGATGGGACACGGGACTAAGCTCAGCCTCTCACCCTCCCACAGGTCAGCAAAACCCTTTACTAACATCACTTTCTACAATACACTTTAAGAGGAAAAAAACCCCCTCAAAACAAGCCACACAAGCAGCACAGCCCCTACCTGTGATGTTGTTGATTATCCTGCAGTCTCCTGTCTCACAGCACTTGCCGAAGCTGCAGTACAAGGCAGAGAGGATCTCCAGGTAATCCTGGCCCACCAGAGGAAAGCTCCAGCCTAGAAACGGGATCAGTCTGAGCAGAGAAGTTCCAGGAAACTGGCTTTTTTGCATTCTGAGTAGCCGCTCAGCTGAGCCCTCTTAGGGCAGCCCTCTCCCAGGTGCAGGGACTCGGCCATGCCCCTGCGGGCAGCCCTGGCTGTGGGGAGGAACAGTGAGCTCGGAACTGGCAGCAGCTGGTTCCAGATGGCTGCGAATGCCCAAGAAGTGCCAGAGCACTCCCCTCGTCCCGGGGTACAGACCCTCGGGAAGGAGGAGCCGGGGGCACAGCCAGGTGTCCGGACCTGCTGCTCCTTCCTGGGCACGGGAGAGGGAGAGAACAGAGCAAAGTGCTTACTTGGGATGGGACTGGACTCCCGCTCTTCTCGCTCCTTCTCCTCCGCCTCGCAGCCCTCCTGCCACACCTTGCACGCCACGTACTGCCAATACTGCTTGGAGAGGGCACTCACAGCTCCCAAATGCTTCTTCAAGGCTTCGTACCTCGCCCTGCCCCACTGTCCCCGCTCCGGGACGGCTCCCTGCTCCTCTGCCCAGGGCCCCCGGGGCGGTGGCGTTGTCCCGGGGCTGCCGGAGCCGCCCAGGAGCACCAGCAGCAGCAGCAGGACGCAGCAGCCGAGCCCGCGGAGGGCGGGGAGCCTGCCCTGGCCCATGGCGGGGTCGGGGAACGGAGCGGCCCCGGCCCGGCTGCGCTGGGACCTCCCCGGCCCGAGCTGACCTCACTTCCCGGGGCCTTGCTGGGGAGCAGCTGCGAGCGGTGCCGGCCCCGGCCCCGGCCAGACGTGGCTTCCCCGACGCCGTCGCAGCCACGGGGACACGGCAAAACCCAACCCCGCGGCCGAGCGGAGGCAGCCGGCAGCGGCACCCTGCGCCCCGGGCTGGGAGGGCAGGCAGCTGCAGAGATGCCCGGGGAGGCTCCGGGACTCCGCCTCCCACAGAGCTGCGGCACCAGCCACCAGTGCTGGGGGAAGGCAAAGAATCGGCTTTTTAAGCAGCCCAGCGGCTCGGCTGAGGTTTTGCAGCCACGGACGCCAGAACAAATGGCAGCTGTTCCTTCGGTGTCCTTTCAGAGGGGACACAAAATGAAGCGGCAGAAACAAGGCAGCAGAGTCAGCACGGCTGTCCCGGCTGTGTTTGCTGCCTGCTGTCCTGATAACCTAACTGAGACCAAGAACAAAATGCTTTGGAAATGGAAACGATTTCAAGGTTATCCCACATGCTCAGAAAAATAAAAATAAGAAGGATCACAAATAGAATTAAGCCAGCCTGATAATTCCCTGGTGCAGGTGGATGGGAGGGGGGAAATGCAGCCCAGGCATGGAGCAGAGTGCATCACCATCTACAGGTGCCTGCAAATATTACACAGCAGCATTAAAAATAACTCGGCTAACAAATCGGCCCCTTCCAGCTACAAAAACAGTGAGGCCGAAACCTCACGGTTGCAACAACGTAAACAGAACTAAAATTAGTGCATTAAATAAATAAAAAAAATCAAACTTGCTTTAGCCATAGCAAATTAAACTGCTGTCAGCCTTTCTGAAAATTAGTTGAGGCACCTGAAGCACTTAAAAAGTTCATAGCTAGAACATTCAAACTTTGCCGACTCGGAATAACTGCTCTAGCTGAAAAGGGCTTATTAAAAGGGACAGATGTCATAAAAAATAGATGCTTACGTGTTCCAAAGGAAAAAATAAAATTCTGAAGGATAAACTGACTGTCCAACACTGCACCAGCTCATGGCATAATTCCTGGGATGCCAGCCCTGCCCAAATGCAGCACATGGTAAGGGCCAGAAGCAAAAACAGAACGAGTTTTTTAGGAGGCTCTGGCACAGGGTGCCCAGAGAAGCTGTGGCTGCCCCATCCCTGAAGTGTCCAAGGCCAGGCTGGACGGGGCTTGGAGCAACCTGGGATAGTGGAAGGTGTCCCTGCCCATGGCAGGGTGGTGGAACAAGGTGAGTGTTAAGGTCCCTTCCAACCCCAGTCATTCTGTGATCCTAACTATTCCCCTGTCTCGCCTGGCCCTGCAGGTACCAAAGCATTGGAGTGTTGAGTGCAGGAATTATCCTCTTCAAATAATTCAATTCCCTATGTGGGCCCTCAGGGAGGAAATTATCTTCATGGTTAGAAGGGGACCTGCAGGAGCCTGGAAGAGATCCCAGTGCATTATGCTGAGAAGACCCTGCTCATACCTGTGGTGGGTTAGGAAGCACCTGGGTTTTTCCTTCCTTTGCTGAAACCCTGAGTGCAGTTTGCTGATCTTGAGGTGAGTCTGGCAGCAGAGGCAGCTGCAGGGACCTGCACAGCCCCAGAGATGATGGGGAGATGCTCAGCTTGTCACCCATAGCTGGTTATTCCAAGCAGGTGAGCTCAACCACCTGATTCAGGCTCCACCACCTCAGCTCAGCTCAGCCCAGGGGCTGTCTGAAGAGAAAACAGCACAAGAAATGGTTATGCCTGGCTTATTTCACACCCCAATGCAGCTCGGGACAAGCAAACATTCAGAGGGAACCTCACAATCCAGAATTTCATTTACAGGCTGTCCAGGGGAAATGCCATGCACCCATCTTTTAGTTTTTTCCCCACTTCCATACAGCAATTTCTTTTGCACATCCACCCCTGCACTCTGACAGAAGGCAGCAGGAGAAGAGCCTCTCTCCAGAGCTCAGTATAACACAGCTATGGATTAGATCACTAAATAAAAGAAAGATCTAGAATAAAGGGTATGAGAGGAGTCTCCTTTTCCCTTCTTCCTTTTTTCCCCACTACTATCCCTATTCTCTTAAAAATATTGAGATTCTACAAAGAACAAATCACCAGCCCCACACTTAGGATATAAGAACTGAGGATTTCTTTTCCTAATTTTCAGATTAAAAAAAAAAAAAAAAAAATTAGGGAAAGGATTTGAGGACTTCAGGGAAAGTGCTTATTTTCAACTCCCTTTGGTTCTCCATTGGCTCAAAGTTGTTTGTGTNCAAATAAAAAAAAAAAAAAAAAAAATTAGGGAAAGGATTTGAGGACTTCAGGGAAAGTGCTTATTTTCAACTCCCTTTGGTTCTCCATTGGCTCAAAGTTGTTTGTGTTCGTTCTTTTGTAAAACTACATCCATTACATAATCAGAAACACTAAAACCTCCCAGTTATGCAAATTCTCACTCTGTTACTATGGCCAACCACTCCAAAAATACAGAGCAGGAAGCACAACAAAGTGCTTGGAACAACAGCTCTCCATACTGCCAGCTTCTGCCTGTCAGAACTTAAAAGCATCTGTGGCTGTTTAACTGCTCATCCACAAGCAAGAAAAAAACTGGCACCTCAAAAATAGAGATGGAGGAAAGGAAAAGTTACTGTCAGCACACAATGCTAGGAAACAAAAAACCCCAGAACATCCTCCCCCACAGAACCCTCAAAATAAACCCCAGAAAGCAGTTCTTACCAAATTCAACAATGCTGAAATCCGAAGGTTCAAGTGAGAAGCTCTAGTTTAAAGGACAGCAGGTTTCACACCACCAGCTGATGCTACAGAGCAGGTCAAAGATCCCTGAATTCAGAAAGTGCTTCACCTCCTGCCTCTGAAACACTCCCTGTTGGGGCATTAAGCAAAACTCTGCTGCAGCCTGAGTAAAGCTCTGCTCTCAGGGGGAGCAGTGACCTGCCCCATCTCAGTAACAGCTTAGCAAAGGCAGCCACAAACACCTGCCAGCTCCAGACACCTCTCCCAGCCTGGTACCATACCTGGCTCCATGGGACCAGCTCCTGGGACACTGCCAAGGGCTCAGCCCAGGTGCTCAGCAGATGCAGGGCCTTGGCTTGCATGGGCAGATCACTTCAATCTAGGTGTGCTTTATTTCTGTATCCCTTTGGGACATTCCTCTTTCCTTACCAACTTACAAGCTGCATTTTTTGGATAGACAAGACTGGAGTAAATGCCATTGACAACCATCAGCAGAGAAGTAACTGGGAGACAGCAGCAGCAAAACACTTCACACATTCAGCCCACCACATGTTGGAACCCCAGACAGACAGACAGACAGGGAAAGGAGAGAGAGACTTAAGCAATCCATCAATGTCGCTTTATTAAAATCCTTATTCACACAGTGTTGCTTTATGTGGGATCTGACCCCGGGGGATGGGAGTAGAAAGTCATGATTGCTTTTTAGCAACTCCATTTGTGCAGCAGCTCCCAGGGACCTCCTCTGGCAGATCCAAGAGGGGGGTCTGTTTCCAGCATCTTGCTCCAGCTGCTGCAGTAAATAAATTACCTTCTTAATAAATTAGTACTTTTGAGTTGAAGTTTGTTTGGCAAGACACACTCCAGTTCATCAGCTGCTGGAAGAGGAGCTGACTCGAGTGTCTCCTCCCCCTGATGGCTGACTTGGGAAGGAGGAGGTAAATAGCAGATGGCTGATGAGGCTCTCTTTAATTAGTTCTTGATTTCTGTGCTTCCAGCACTGATAACCATGACACAACCCATGTGTAACATCTGGGGCCAGCGGGTGACACGTGCACAGTGAACAACAATCAGAAGGCATCTCAAAAACCTCCTGGACACAGCACCTGCCTTGCAAACAATGTGATTTTTTCAGAGATTCAAGCAGACCCTGTTGGCACATGGATGCTGCTCCTCATTTCCTTTGCAATGGTTATAATTTAAAATCTCTCAGGGTTCTGCATTCAAGCAAAATGACCATTGCTGCCAAAAGGGCAGAAATTGTCACAAGGCCAAAACCAGATCTTCCTGATTTTGGTTTAAGAGAGGAATTTATTTTTCTTTCCTGCTGCAGAATACCAACCTCCATTAGTGTTTACAGCAACCAGAAGCATCAATATCACAAATAAAAAACCAACCCCAAAAACCAACCATTTCTTGCTTCCTTCTACTGATAATGCTGGACTTCATGCCCTTTGTCCACAAGTAAACCAAAATAAACCAACACCCTGCTTTAAACCTTTGACATTTATACTGGGGAAAAACTTATCCCCAGGTTCCATCTGACAGCAAAAGCTTTAGCTTAGAGCAACATGTAAGTCTTCAACACTAATTTAATTTCAAAGACTGAAAGACCTTTGCTTGAACCCATTATTAAATCAAATGTAAATATCAAGAGTGATCATATAGAAATAAAAAATTAAATTTTAGTAGATCCCTCCCAAAATATTAAGAGCTCATGATTAAGCTCAAAGAGAAGAATATGCTTTTAGAAATGCTACAAGCCACCAACCATGTGGTTCATCACCTCCCCTTTGGGTAAATCATCTGAAATTTCCTGGGAAACAGCTTAAACCAGCACTTGCTCCTGCCCCACAGGCACCACCCACAGCTTCTAAAGCGTGTTCTGTTACCAGGTGATAGAGGCACGAGCTTCCCAGTGTCCTCAAAGCTGGCTGTATGTCACCACCCTGACTAAGAGCTCCAGTCAATAACTCCAGATCCCATCCCATCCCATCATCTCACTGCTCTGGGGTGCATCTGTGATGTGGCCAAGTCCAGAAGAAAGCAAGAATAACATAGAATTCTATCTCAGGGAAACAGTCACATTCTACTTTCAAGATATTCTGCTCATGTAATGAGAAAAAGACTTCAACAAAATAAACCACTAACTGCATTTTTCAGATAAACTCTCTCCCTGATACCTCCTGGATCAGGTGTGGCCAAGGTGCAAGAACAGGAAACAGCTCTTGACCTGCCTGCCACACTGCAGTTAGAGAAATCCTGACAGGAAAATGAAGGAAAAGTTCTCAAACTGATATTCAGGTGCTCTTGCTCTCAAGTCCAATAACCTGTAAGCATTTTGGGAAGGGAGCTCTTTCCTTACATTAAGGACCATGCTGGCTGAACACTGATGCAAAGCTGTTCAATTTGGAAATAGTGACGAAGCTGCTTCTCTTCTGGAGACACAAACCAAGACCTGCCCCGAGGTCATCAGTTTTGTGGCACAAACTCACTGTCAGTCAAGCTGCAGTGCTGAGGGACAACAGGATTAGCAAGATGAGAGCTGCAAGCCCGCCCTGAAAAGCCAACACTTCTCTGTCTATGACAAAAGCATTAGTGAGGACCCCAGGATGCCCATCCCAGGCAGAACATCGCAGTGGGGGTTGCAGGGAGCAGCTGGGGAAGGCAGAAAACCTCCTGGAAGTGGTCACAGCTGCTGAGCTCAGCCCCAGTCAAAGCAGGTGAACGTGGGACCCAAACACTGGTGTTCAAGAGCAGCAGTGCTGAGCTGGGGTCACAGGCAGCAGCAGGAAGCTCTCTCAGGTGAGATGAAGCAGCCAGACCACAGCTCAGGGTTGTCTGCACACCTCAGGTTACTGTTGGTGACTGGGGAAGTCCAGCAAACACCTCTTCCTCCAGTCCCACATGCCCAGAGGCTCCACAGCACTCAGGGTTCACAGTAAAGCAGCCTGACCTCACTACACAGAACTGCTCCCAAAGACAGATTCCATCCTCCTCAGCTACAAGAGAATGAAAATTTGGTTATAATGGACACAGGACTGCAAGGATATTTTCTCTGCTCAGACCTTGCCAGATTCCCTAAAAAACAAGTGACAAGACACATGGAAACTTACTATAACCCCTCAATTATCAAGTGCTGTATAACCACCCTGTTCTCTCCTAAATCTCCAACCCTGTGGATAAATCTTTGATAGGACTTCAGCAAAAACACTGAAGCATTATCACGTATGAGACAACCCCCTTTCCCAAACTTTTGTCAAGGAAAAGCCAAGTGAGCAGCAGGGCTCCCCTCTCCCACCCCTCAGACAATCAGAAGAACATCCCACCCCGAGGGGGGGTAGCACAACTCTTCAGTCTAATAGTTATTTTATTTGCCCCTTGCCCGTTCTCTAGAGAAGCAGTAAAAAGCCCAACCAGCTCAGAGCTGATTGTGTACAACCCTGAATCAGACAAACCAAAGTGTAGGGGGAAGAGAAGGGGAGAGGACTGTGCTGTTCACCTCTGTGTGTCCCCTCCAGATTCAGTCCACAAAGGAGTTGTGTATTCCACACACTGCACCAGCACTGAGAGCTGTTTTTATCCAGTGTGATGCCCACTGCCGGCAATGGACACGTCACAGTGGCCACGATGCCACCACGGGGGCTGAGCCATCCCAGCCCCCTTCCCACCTCTCACTGCTGCCAGCCCAAGGAAAAAGCCAATGTCACCTCCCTTCCTCTGGCTCGGGAGCTTTCCTGTTCATGTCAGTTCATCTTGGCCACACAGCCCTTCTGAACTGCTTGTGCTGTTTTTCTATCGCTTTGTTTGTTTGTTTGTTTTTAAAAAGGAGTTCTATCTCGTGTTCCATACAGTTACAAGTGAGACAGAGTCATCCTGTCTTCCACCAGCACAACATCTGGCCCAAACTGGTCTGTGCACTGCTTCACTGTAGCCAGGATGCTGAGCAGCCGCTGCTCCAGGGCGTCCAGGTGAGGCTCAGAGAGCACAGGTGAGATGGGGTCATGGGACATGGCAGTTTTTAAGGCAGACTTCAGGACTCCGTTCTTCAGGTAATTCAGCCTGTTCCAGGTAGAAACCCGGATGCTGCAAAAGAAACAAACACTTGTCACCACACCACGGTCCTGCTGCATCCCACTGGGAATACTGGAGCTGGCTTCCTGAGGGAGCCTGGCACATCAAGAACGGAGACTCGTTTTTGGGATGGCAGGGTCCAGGTGGAACTGCAGCATAGACAGGATCTAATGAACCCTGAAAACTGAAGGTGATGAAGAATCAATCCAGTGTGGTGTTACACAGAAACATTCCAGCTGTGAGCACCGAAGGTCTTCAGTCCTGAGGCCTCCCAGACCCAGTTTGGAAAGGAAAAAAAAGGAAGGAAAATCAACAAATTCAGACAAAACTCAGGTCACCTCAGGAAGAGCATCACTGACCAATGATGAATCACAAAGGACAAAAGGCAGGTGATCAAACTTCCAAGAAAGAGAACACAGCAGTGACCTTTCCTCTTCACTGGCCACTGAACTTGTTCATGTCAGCCCATCTCAACTCTCGTGTTCTGTGAAGTCTCTTGAGATTCTCCCCCAAATCTTTCAGGGCCAAATCTTTAGTACCCCTGGTCTAACTCTTGGGTTTGATGGCCTCTAGTAAAACCAGCAAAATAAGCAAGTGTTGTAACAAACCTACAGTTAAAACAATTATGCAAATGAATTCTTACATGGCATTTGCCCCATACCAGAAAGAAGGGATATCTGAAAAGCAGGAAATTGCAAAGTCTCTTACAGAGATAAACTTCTCCTCTGGTTGCATTTGGGGGAATCTAGATAACAAAGACTCCAGAATAATCTCAATAAAGCAGGAAATTAAACATGCATTTAAAATTAAGGCAGGAAAACTAAAGCATTTGAAAATTTTTTAACTGTTCTCCATATGAGTTTTAAAAGGATCTTGCAGAACATAGGCCAGGTGTTCTGCAGCATGCAGGGAGCTCTGCTTAGTGCAAGCAGGATGAGAGCTCAGGCTTTTTGCAAAGTTCCCAGGTTTCAAAGGTCCCAAGGAATTTGGAAGACAGAACCTTTCAAAGACAAACTTCATGGACAAGCTCCATTTGGAGGCTGGAAGGTTTAAAGGAGTTAATGTTGAAGTATCAGAGTCAGGAAATGGATAGATCAGTATCAGTATTTTTCTTCCTGGAAATTTTTGGAGAATCCCAGAATGGCTTGGACTGGAAGGGACCTTAAAGAACATCTCATTCCAGTCCCCTGACATGGGCAGGGACACCTGCCATTAGACCAAGCTGTTCCAAGCCATGTCCAACCTGGCCTTGGACACTTCAGGGATGGGGCAGCCACAGCTTCTCTGGGCAACCTGTGCCAGGGCCTCCCCACAGGGAAGAATTTCTCCCCTGTATCCCATCTAACTCTGCCCTCTATCAGTGTGAAGCCCTCGTCCTGTCACTCCAGGCCCTTGTCCAAAGTCCCTCTCCAGCTCTCTTGGAGCCCCTTTGGACACTGGAAGGGGCTCTGAGGTCTCCCCAGGGCATTCTCCAGGTTGAACACCCCCAGCTCTCTCAGGCTGTTCCCAGAGAAGAGGTACTCCAGTCCTTGGAGCATTTCCTAATGAGAAATAGCAATGGCCTGGTAAAATAGGACACAGAACAGAAATCAAAGTCACAGCCTCTGAAAATAAAACCACAGCTCACAAGGCCAAGGCAGAAACAAAACTCTTCAAAAAAACTACAAACTTCACTTGAGAGGAGCCCCCTGAGCAGGGCTGCAGTTTTCTTTAGAAACCACGTTTGAAATGATTAAATTGCCAGACACGTTGGACCCTTCACTTCTGTCAGGGAGAACTCAAGCTGGGATGTGAACTTTGATTTGTCAGGAGCTGGATGGGGACAGCTGCAGATGCAAAGTACCTGTCACACTGACTATGGATAGATCTCAACCAGTGACCTGGAGGTGAGACCACTTTCTGCAGCTAACCCTCCTACATAATGCCTTCATGAAAATGGATTCCTCAGCTTCTTGGGCAGTGACAATCCATCAAACAGACAATATCTCAAAAAAGTAGAGCACTGTGGACCTGAGCAAACGTTTTCAGGTTGCCAGAAGGCTCCCAAGTTAATGATATTGCAAACCTAAGGACAGCAATTACAGAAGTAAAGTGAACAGCACCCCTGTTTCACTTACATGCAGCACTGATAGAGAGGAGCCAGGATGCTTCTTTCATCCAGGGCAGGGTTTCCAAAGCTGAAAAGCATAATTAAAACCAAGTGAACCAGCTGAACTCCTAAGGTTGTTTGCAATATAAAGAGCTTTGTAAAGAATTCAAAGAAATCAATACTAGGCAATTTCATGCTCCAAGAGATCAAATCATTTAAATTAAAATACAAACAGGCCATGACCAGTCACATATATAACTCTCATCAGCATCAGCTAAGGAGGTAAACAGAAGCAGCACCAGCATACCCAGTTCTTGGTCCATCAGACCAAGGCACCTTAGAAAGGCACTTCAGAGGAGTTTAGAAATGATGCAGTGGTAAGGAAAACTGGTATTCTGGGCATGCAGAATGGGAGCTTCTGCCACAGCTTCTCTGGGCAACCTGTGCCAGGGCCTCCTCACCCTCAGAAAGGAAGAATTTCTTCCTAATATCTGACCTAAACCCACTTTCTTTCAGTTTGAATCCATTCCCCCTTGGCCTGTCAGCACCACAACCTTTGAAGGACGCTAAGATTTGGTGAGTAATTTCTGATACAAAGGAGACACTCTTACAAAAGATACTAAAGAATAAATTAGCAGGGGAGAGAGAACACAGAGAGAGACGGGGCAGACGAATGCGTGCCCTTGGGCTCACCACTGCCAGGCCACCAGGAGCGTGCCCAGGCTCACCTTTTGGCATTATCCAGCAGGATGAGCATGCTGGCTCCCTCATCGTCCTGGAAGCTCTCGTAGTGGTGCCGGTCGGCGTTGCCAATCAAGTAGTCGAAGATGGCGGTGTCGATGATGTCCAGCAGGCGCGGGCCCGAGTCGTATGGGGACGTTTTCTTCACGGCGTCGCAGTAGCTCTCATCGTACTCCCACCTGCAGCCAGAGAGGAACCAAGCAGCCCTTCAGGGAACCACCACTGACTGCACAGCAGCAGCAGCTACAGCTGCCCGTCGGTCACCTTCCAGTGCACTGCGAAAAGGGGAGCAGCCCAGGCTGGATAAAGAAGGAAGAGCTTGACTACAGTGTTTCATGAGAGGAGTAAAGCCAGCATTAACGTGCCAGCCTATGGAGCAAGCTGGAGTTTCAGTTCAAAGGTACACAAAGATCATTTTCTTATGGAAAACAAAGTCAGAGTTTGCTTCCTCACAACTCCACAGTTGCTGGGCTGCCTTATGGGAAGATTTCTGCCATGCCTTGCCTACCTCAACTTCCCAAGGAACACTTCAATACTATGTCTGTTTCCATCTGGCTTTCCAGCCATCCTCTTCCTTCTTTCTAATGCAAACATCCCCATCGTGGTTAGTAATGAGCCCCCAGGGGAAGGGTTTCACAGTGTTCATTCTCCTTCACAGCTGTTTCTTTCCTCCCCACTTCCTTTGCTGAGTATCTCACCTTCTTCTCCACTCACAAGATTTCAAGCTTCCCTCTTGTCTCCTTCTACATGCAATCACGTAACATGGATGTCATGTCTCAATTCCCCAAAGCTAGGATTTTAAATTTTCACATTTTTTTCTTTTAGCTTTCAAAGCTATTCAACACCACCACCAAGACAGCCAAATCTCTGGTGTATATCCTGTCTGTCTGTCAACCAAAACAACAAGGACATCTTCCATGTAAGGACTGAAACAATTCTTCACAAAATAGCAGTTAAATTGGAAATGCCTTAAACCATCCGTGAATTGGAAACAGAGATGGAGGAAACACAAGCTGGAGAGACTTGCTGACATGTTCAAAACTGCAGATAGTCATAAAAGTAGGAAGATCAGAATTTAATTACTACAACTGCCACATATCCCACTTCATCTTCTACTTGTCTGGAGCCAGAGGTCCCAGTATCCCATCTTTCCTCCAGGTATCCAAATCAGAGAGGTTAAAAATTTATCTTCTCAATGTTTTTGATAACAGGTCACACACATTCCTCAAATGCTGTACCTTAATCCCCCTAGGGAGAGGGATCTTTGCAACAAGGTCCAACTCACACTCAACTTGTAGCACAAATCCACACAGCAACAGTCTCAGAACCTCTTCTCCTTGTGCTGGATACATTTCTTATGCTGCATCCCACTCTCCCTCAAGGTGTTCCTTTTTCTCTCATTTTACTTCAGAGCAGTACTTAATCTCCCTGCCACAACTTTTCAGATATACTATGCTCTCTCTGCTGGTTTTCCATGCAGTCTTTCAAGAGAAACTTTCACCCAACACTCATTTCTGGTAATTTATATTGCATTAGCACAGGCCTTGGAAGGTCAGGGATTTTATCTATTACACCTCCATTAAAAATGACATACACTAATGTGCCTCTGTGAATTATGTTCAAAAGGTCAACTCAGAACAGCAGCTAGAGCAGGGAAGAATTCTTACAGAGTTATTTTTCCACAAGGCACAGAAAAAGGAGAGCATGACACCAAGAATGTTTAATTCTGATCTCTCAAAGTGAAATGTGCAGCATGACAAGGTGAAAAACACCAGAACCTTGTAACTTCATCTGAAGGAGGCAAGCATGAGTTTCAATACACCAAATATCAAATCAGCACAGGAATCAAGGTAAGCCCCTGTGTAAGCAGGCAGGGTGTGATGAAAAGCAGCCTCTCAGTAGGAGGAACACCTCCAAGAAATTCATCCTGTTCATTACTGCAATGTACCATGTACTGAACACAGCTGATTTTGACCTGCTGGGAAAGAGAAAACATCTGCTGCTCAAAATTCAATCTGTGCATTTTATACTCTAAAACAATTCAACAGAGCCTTTGGATGAGATTCTTACTGAGAACAATCACATCATTGGAAATCAATGGATACTTTAGATCAAGGACTGACAATCTCTTCTAACCACTTTCAAGCTCAAGACACATTTGGAAAAATTTACTCAGCTTAAATCCATTTGTTCTGGTCATGGCAAAAACATCCCCACCTCAGGAACTCAGATGTGTTACATCTGTTGCAGAATGCTGCTTCAAGAAGGACAAACATGGGATTTAGCATTCTTTACATGCTGAGCATGGTCACCAAATCCTGATGGCATTCAAAGCAAAGGACTTTCCAGGGTGTGTTGATTTGGCACGGCCTGATTTTTTGGTAACAGGGAAAGGCCACAGGGGTGGCTTCTGTGAGAAGCTGCTAGAAGCTTCCACCATGTCTAACAGAACCAATCTCTGATGGCTGTCAGTGGAAACATGATAAGTGACTTCCCTACATGGAACCTAGAGGAGATCAACTTCTTGGTGCTGTGATCTTGCAAGAATCTTTGAATTAGTGGAACTTGTTGGCAGTGGTACCTACAAGCAGCAGTTCTCCTTCTAGTCAGAGAAGAGGAGGAATTAAGGACATGTGAGGGAAAACAACATGGTGACACCAAGGTCAGTGGAAAAGAAAGAGGGGGAGGAGGTGCTCCAGGCATCAGAGCAGAGATTCCTCTGCAGGCCGTGGTGAGGACTGTGATGAAACAAAGTGTCCCCTTGTAATCCATGCAATTCCATGGGGGATGTAGAGATCCACTCTCAGCCCACGGGAAAAGTGATCATGGTGGAGTGGGTGGATGCCAGAGAACGCTGTGATCCAATGGGAGGCCCAAATAGAGAGAGAGGGCATCTGCTTCCAGAGATAGAGAGAAAAGGCCCTTGCTTCCAAACTAGAACAGCCTAGCCTGAAAAGACTGCACCCCGTGGATGAGTGACCCACACCGCAGCAGTTTTGGGACGATTGTTTGCCCCTGGGAGGGACCCCATGGCTTAGCAGAGGAAAGACTCCTCTCCCTGAGGGAACAGAAAAAGATCTCGAGTGATGAACTGACCAAACCCCCCTGCCCTGCCTCCCTGTGCAGTAGGTGGAAAGGAGGGAGGGGCTGGGGGGAAAAGGGGTGTTTTAAAGGCTTATTTTACTTCTCATTATCCTCCCCTGACTCTGTTAATTTACTCTATACCTTTAAATTTGAAACTCTTTTGTCCTTAGAGGGTTTTTTTCTCCCAATCCTTATCTTAACTCATGAGCCCTTCATTAATCTTTTTCCCTCTCCTCTGCCCAACTGAAACAGATGTGGGTAAGCAAATGACTTGTGAGTGCCTGGCATTTGGCCAGTGTCAAACCATGACACAGGGCCTAGCTTAAGTTAAACCAGTTCCACAATTCTGAAACCAAACTACAAGGATCATGAAATTAGGTATGGCACAGTGCTACCACATTTCAGGGGCCACAGCATCAACAGAAGGTCCAGTGGCACTAGAGAAAAGTCTTAGTTTGACCACAGACAAGATTTTCAGAGCTTGGAGTGACTGCATTGTGGAGTTCTGTTCCAGCCAAGATACAGGAAAAGGACAGTGCTTAGCATTGTGGAAAACAATGAAGATTTTCTTTTCTTCCTCATTTTAATTTAAATTTTATTCTGGACTCCTTGGCTTCTACTGCTGTGCCAAGAAAACTGTCGACACAACTGCAGGTTTTGAAAGCGCTTAGTGCTCTTTAATTAACCACTGTATTTGCAAGGGTCCTTTTAGTTCAAATTATCATCTGTAAAGAATAACCCTGCCATGTTCTCATACCTGGCAAGTTTGCCCTCCCGGTAAGTCCTGCCCCAGGGGTGCCGGTGCTTCTGCAGGGGCCAAACGTCCGGCAGCCACAGGGTCACTGAGCCCTCCATGATGTCCCCATCTGCACAGGCTGGCTCTGTCTCCCGACAGTAGTAGCACTTCCCATAGAAGCAAGTGTTATTGCCTAAAAAAGATAAATGAAGAGGTGTCAAATGAAGGGGTACTAATCCAAGGAATCCAACTGAAACTCAGGAGCATGTTGGTACAGCAGAGGTTTTCCCACGGCAGGATTTCACTGAACTTGTCTTCGTGCTTCCTGTCTCTGACAGGGAGAGGCTCGAAAGAGACTACACAGACATCCATTCATTCAGAGCAATTACAGACTAATATGAAAAGGAGAGAGCAATTATATTTTCTAATTATTTTATCACTCTGAAGATTAATAAAACATTGCACTGTCAACAAGTTTTTGTGATCCTTTCCTAGTCCCAAGGACCTTGACTTTGCAATGTTAACACTGCTTGTTTTTCACATTTCATACTTCATGTGTCAGATTTCCCACTTATTTGAAAAAGTTGACCCAAAAGAGGTAAGTGAAAGGAGACAAAGCAGAACTCAGAGGGCTTTAGTGCCCTGAGACCTGCCACATGTCTTGAGCTGACTTGGCAGAGGAGACAGAAACAAGTATCACTCTCACATGATTTAGGAATGCAGATCTGTCAAAGCTTTATCAGTATCTTCTGACAGGAGAGGAGCAACAAAATGCTGCAGCCTTTAGTCCACTAACACTGTGCATCCTGTAGCATCAAGTAATCTGGAGCAGCCTGCATTAATAGTTTTAGTTTAACCTTTTCTATTTTCCCCTTCTTAACACACCTTTGCTTGATCCTTTGAAAGTTAAAGCCAGGTCCATGCTCACAGATGTTCTTCCAAAATATTCTTCAACTATATCTCACTTGGTTGTGATTACTCTCTGTCCTTTCTTCCTTTGGTTCTACATCCAATATCCTCCCCAGAGCAGGCTCAGCTCTCCAAAAGCCATGTTCTTCCCTTTCCATCCTTACACATCCCCACCTCTCAGCCAGCACTCCTTTGGAGCCCTCCATGTAGACCCAGCTCCTGTGCTCCCAATATCCCATCAGACAACCTGAGGATGTCAAAGATCATTACCAACACAGAGATTGCAGACCAGATCTCTTATTTGTATGGAAAGCCTGTGAGTCTCTCTTCCCATCCAGGGCAGAATTCTTTGAGATTCTAGCTGCAACTCCAGCCAACCTGCACTGAGCACACATGAATTCTCTCTTCAAAACCTCAGGAACTTGGTCAAATTTGGCCTGATGAAAGATCATAATGTCCTCCTCCACAGACTCACCCATTTCTTTCGTTTCTGCTTTGCAGAACAGCAGTTCCAAAGAATCTAAGGAGGAGCAATGAAAATTTCTGGAGCTGAGCCTTATTTTTCAAGTCAGCAGTGCTGCTAGCAAACAGCTTGGTTATCTTGGCTGCAATGGGAAAACGTAAAGCCTGCCTGAGGAAGGAACCCCATGTGAATGCCAGGAGAGTCTGGGGAGGCTGAGCTGAAACTTTCATCTGGAAGTTGCACCTTGTAAGTGGCAGTGTCAGACAGCAGGTGAGACTGCCAGCAGTGCTGCTAAACAGAAACATTACCAGTGGTGAGGAACAATCATCTCGGGAGCCTTTCTGATTAGGAAATGAAACAAACAAACAAAACAGTAATAATTGGATGGTTTACGAAAGTCTGAGGGAGTTACGGCTGCAGCCTAAGTAATTTCTTGGTGCTTAATGACCACCTGGTAGGAGTTCACATTAATAGCTTCTATTATGTGTCCTTCACAGCATTATTACTGTAGCAACACAGGGAAGTTCTGCCACGCTTGGTTGTAAATGCTCTGTAGGCTCTGATGCAGCACAAACATCTAATTCCACCCAGTGTGTCAGCTCTATAAATAATCCCAAATCACCACTCTCTTCACATTAAATACAACTTTATTCTTTTATTTTCAGGTCTAATCACAGACTTTCCTAACCATCTCTGACAACAGAGAGAAAATTCTTACTCAAAAAATAAAAATCCCATCTGTAACAGCAGCATGAAGGAACATTACTTGAAGAAAACCGAGTCCTCCTCCTCCGCCAAATGGGGTTATCCAAGATTCCTCCTGGCACAGAAAGAGCTTCCTGCCTCATGGTTAACTGTTCTATGGCTGTGTCAGGTTCCCACGGCTCTTTTTTCCCCATTAAGCATTTTTCCTTTCCTGGGCAGCAGAGTCCATGGAATCCACTTACCCACAGTCATGAAGGTGCCCAGGAGCTGCTCCGTGGCCACCGGTTTGATCTCTGTGCGCAGATTCACAAACCTGCCAACCACCAGCGGGGCTCGGCGGAAACCCAGGATTCTGATTTGGGGTGAAAAAACACGACCTGAGAATTTGCAACGCAGTCAGCAGCTCAAAATTAAAACAAAAAACCCCCACAGTCTCTGTCAGAGATGACACAGACCAAAGAGTGAAGTTGATGCCCGGGCAGCAACCTCTTCTCCTCTCCAAGGCAAAGTAAGGAAATGCATTTTTCTTATGTGCCTGGATGTTTAACTTGCTTCATAGGCCATCAGTGACACTTCTTTATTAAAGCTTTTGCAGCAGAGCAACAGAGGATGCACCGTGCTCCAGCTCTCAGACCTCACACCAGAAATATCCATCATGTGTCTGAAGCAGTAAAACCATATGGCCCGTGGGCTGGTCACCTGGAAAGATCATTTATAATTTGTGGGAACCACTATCTATTAAAATGTTATGCTTAAGCCCAATCCAATTACACTTGAAAGCAACCAATCCAAGAGTTGTTTTGTTTGGCACGAGGAAGGAGAAGGGGAAAGAGAATGGCAGAACAAAAGTAAATGCCTGAGAAGTGCCTGGAAAAACAGAGGTGGGAAGAACAACCATAAAACTTGCAGTTACAAGATCCAGGTTCCACTCTCATGCCAGCCACAACCTTTGCTCTGTGACCACAAATGACTCGGGTATTTGTAATGGAATTTTAAAAGTGCTTAAAGAAGTAACAAAGATCAGAAGAGTGTCAGCCCCAGTTCTCTTAATGCACTTTTGATACCCTTTTGGTAGTCCTTGCTTGTCAGAAAAAGATCCTGAAAAGACTCCTCTGGAAAAGGGACAATTGATACTCTGCAGAGGTATTGGGTGAGTTGCTCCAAAAACTGAAGAGGATATGTTTTAGATATTCAATGAGTAAATCTCCTTCCATAAGTGTAAAATAACCCTAAGAAAGGGCAGCACAAACTGTCTGTCTGAACAAGTCATGTGCATAAGGGCAAAATTCAGAGCCAGTACTGAGCTATGCACTGCCTGAGCAAAAGCAGGTGTTCCAAGAAAACAAGCACAGAGCTTAAATGTGGAAAACCTGCCCCTGTATTTTCAGACCCACAGCTGAGAGGCCACGGTCCTGGAAAGAACAGCCTCCCTATCAGTGGTTAACACACAAAATGATCCAGGATCCTTCTTGAAACAATGGCATCCTTGGACAAAATATAGAACTGTTGCCATTCAACACAAAGGTACAGGTTAAAGTTCTGTGGCAGGTAGGTTCTGCAAGGTATTCCTGAAGAATAAAGAGGTGCAGAGCCACAGAGGAAGGCCAGAGAAAAAAGCACAAAATCATGACCAAATGGACAGCAAAGAAGAGTTAAGCAGGATTTGGACACTGGAAACAGGCTTTGATTGAATGTTCAATCACTACTTTTTCAGGGAAACTGAAGCCTGTATGCTATTTGAAAGCACAAATGGACTGACACCTGGCTACATTATCTTCTTTTGGTCTTAATATACCCTGATTTTGGCTCACCAGCACAAATGGGCTATAGCAGCAATAGGTATAACTCAACCAGCTATCATCAAACCTTCCTAGAATTACTCTTTTCCACTGCCTGTGCAATGAGCTCCACAGGACTAACTACATCTCTGTCACTACTCACTACTGTGAGTTTAGTCACAGTGATAAGTCTCTTATTTATCTACTGAGAAACCTCAGTTTAAAGTTCAACCATTCTATCCTTTGTTATATTTTTCCCTCCTTATTCCTTTTCTCTATGTCTCTTCACCTCCAAATCGTCCTATAATGAGGAAACAGAAACTGTGCTCATTTATTCAATGTGAAATTGCAGCCCTAACAGCATTTCATAACTACTGACATTCAGGGTCTGGAGTTTGCTGTCCCATTCTTTGTACAACCTATAATTTCCATTTTTTCCTGTAATTGCACCTCCAGCATAGGTCTACAAAACCACCTGGGTATCCCAAGCACAATTAGTGTATGAATATCTGGTTTTCCTCTAGGATGCACTGATTCATATTTAGTCTAGACTAATTGTTAGTCTAGACATTAGTCTTGATTTTTTAGTGAACTGGACGTGAACTTAGCACATACATTTAGTATTTGAGATTCTTCCACAGCACTTGCCTAAGCTCTTTCTCCCCTATAATTTTAACTAGAGTGGTTTTAAGGCTCATTCTCTTTTCTAAACTTTTTGTAAGTATCTAAAATGTTACACTCTTGAACAGGTCTTAGAAACGAAGTTTCACAGCATAAGCTAGTTCTTACTTTGGCTTCAATGTGGTATATTGGCAGGTTAGAGGAAGCTCACATCTGAGGTGTACTCTTCAAAAAACTCTTTTTTTTTCCTGGTACTTTCCAAAGACAGTAAAAACAGATAAAGCAATAATTCCATACCTATCCAAGTGAAAGGCTGCCACTTCTGCATTGTGTCTGTCGTAGCCAGCATAGGGTTCTCCTTCCACTATATAATCCCTGGCATATCTGTAATTGAAAGAAGTCAAATGAAGTGAGTCTATGTAGAATTCCTGTCAATTTTGCTGTTCAGAGTAACAATTTAATAACAATTTAATGACAGTGCTATGTTAAAGAGTCTCTGGGTCACTTTCCAAGTGATTGCCAATGGGAGAGGGGAAAAACATCAAAAGTGTCCAGACTGGTGAAGTGGTAAATAAGGAGGAAAGGTCAGAGATGTACTGTGGTCTCCAGAGCTTGGGAAGCAGTTCACACTGCAACTAAAATTTTAATCCAACCATATGCCAAGTCACATCTTAGAACTAAGAGCACAGACCCTGCTATGGAACAGGGGGCTATTCATACTGGAAAGCAGCAATTCCACAGACTATTTTGGGGTTAGAAAGGATTGCACATTAACATGAAAACACAATCTTATATCGTGGAAGAGATGGCAAATGCAATCTTTAGTAGACAGAAAATCAGCAAGTGTGAACCTGAGGACAATAGTGGGTATAAACAGAGCCTTTACTGTGGCAGAAAAAAAGACATAACGAACAGCAAAAACCAGAAATCAGGCATTCATTGCAACAACAACGGTGTATTTTGGTGAAGTGGAAGGCTTTTTGCTCCCTTTTTTATCTTTTAATAGATGTTACTTAGTCAAGGCAAACACCAATTTCTCAATTTCCTGACATTTGGATTGGTGTAGATACTGCTTTAGCACCACGCTGCAGCTGACTGTGAAATACCACAATCAATACTGAGCAAATGGGTGAAATGCAACATGTTTTCAAATAAAATAAGGCCAAATTAGATCACCTGTTTTCTCATTTCCATTTGTGTATCAAATTGTGTAAACTGGAGTATTCCCAGCAGAATTTGTGTTCAAGCAGTAGCAACAACAGTGTAAGAGAAGGCACAGAGCTCTACTTTGATGTTTCAGCCTTGCTCAGGGAGATGACAGTCCATTTCCCCAGCCTGAGCAAATGCTTCAGCTTCTCTGCAAGGCAGCTCAAAAGAGAATTCACCAGTGCAGGATTCCTGCCTAATGGGAGCTTTCAGCAAACCAGCACCTTCTGTCACATATACCACCGATGTGATGATAGCAACTATTATTTGTTAGTAAATTAGGCTGAATTTCAAGTCAATTTGAAGTGAGACAGCTATTGGCCAGAACATGTCATCGAAGATTGATACATGTCTTTGGTATGTACTTACAGCAGGCTTTTGGAGACATGGTCACATTTTGAAAGCAGCAGAGCTCCAATTTATAAGTAAATCCTGACCAAACTCTTTCTTTCCACACACAGTAAACATCTCGTTCTTTCCAGAGCTAAATTCCTTCTTCCCCAGCCACTGAGTTTGCTCAGAACTGTTTTCAGCAGTAACTTTAACAGAGCTTCCAGGTCCAAAGCTGGTTAAAAAGACTCTCTTGCAGTGCCAGAACAGGACTCTGCCCACAAGCCTGGCTGTTCAGCAGTCACAAACAGAACATGGGTGTACCAGGATGGCCAAGGCCACCCTCTCTAGTGCTCCTATGAACATTCCCAGCTGCAGAAGTCCTTGCTGGAGCACAGTGCCTGTGTTTGCCTGCACAGACAGGGTACTACAGAACACAATTTAAACACTCAGTGAAACGCTTGACTGCACTCCCTGACACAGAAAGCTCTGTGGGAATGCTGTGAACCCTCAGTGCTTTCATTAGAGGAGACTCCTCTCGTACCACCAGGACTTCCGTGGGCAAGGCTCACACTGCCTGGGCCCACAGAGGAGCTCCAGTCAGAGCAGGAATTGGCTGCACAGAAACAGGACTGTGAACTCAAGGGCAGTGCAGATTTTTTCTCATTCTCTAATCATAGATCAGAGATTGGTTTGGGTTAGAAGAACATTTCATTGCAATTCTGCTGCCATGGGCAGGGACACCTTCCACTAGATCAGGCTGATCCAAGCCCTGTCCAACCTGGCCCTTGAACACTTCCAGAGATGGGACAACCACAGCTTCTCTGGGCAACCTGTGCCAGGGCCTCCCCACCCTCACAGGGAAGGATTTCTTCCCAATATCCTATCTAATTCTGTTCTCTGTCACTGTGAAGCCCCCTTGTCCTGTCACTCCAGACCCTTGTCCTAAGTCCCACTCCATCTCTCTTGAGATGCTTTAAGCACAAGAAAGGGCTCTAAAGTCTCCCTGGAGAGACTCTTTTCCAGGTGAACACCCCCAGTTCTCTCAACCTGTCTCCAAGCAGAGGTGTTCCAATCCTCAGAGCATCTTTGTGGCCTCTCTACTTACTCATTAACAGGACAGGAAACCTTAAAGCCTGCTTAAACCAAAATCATCTTCTGCGATGACACTTTTCATTTGCAGTGAAATCTCCAAAACCACACCTGCCTTACTTTTTAACATCTTCCTTCCCCTTTTCCCCAAAGACAAACAGTTCAAAAAGCTTTACAGCCAAGGCTCTTCTGAAACATTCAATCATGTAAAATTTTTCTGAGGATCACTGTAAACTGAGGACATACCAAGGAAGTATCACCACTGAGGCCATACCAAGGAAGTATCACCACCCTCCCATTCTTAGGTTGCTCCTCCAGTACCCACTGTTGGCAGACAAGAGGCTCAGGGGCTCTCACTCTGACCTACCCAAACCATTTTTAGAGCCTACATTCAACTACACCAGACACACAGATGTACTTTAAACACCACTGCCAAATTTCCTTCCTTCCCTGTTCTTGAACTGCACCCTCTCCTGGCAGTCTGGCGCAACAAGGAGGCAAAACTTGTCTCCAAACTGCCAAAAGCTGCACTTTCCTAGGATGATATGGCTCAGATACATCAGGTGTAAGCAACATTCCCTCAGGACTGAACACAGTGATTATTCTTTTAATCTAAGGACAGGCTGTATTGAGCATCAAGGCCGTCCAGCCTGAGACAGCTGGCACAGCAACCTAATGTTACTAGAGCACCAGCAAGGCTCTATCCTGTTTGTCTCAAACATAACAGGACGGCCTTTCCACATACAGAAGAATTCGTAACTTAAATGTTAATGTGACAACATGGAGGAAAAAAACCCCATAAATAAAGCAGTTATTAATGCAGCCACCGAAAGCGGCATTTACCTCTTGGGCTTGAAGACGACCTTCTGCCCCCCTTCAAGTATCAGCAGAGCTTTGAGCTGCGTCCCTTTGTAGCCCACGTCGGCTTTGACGATCTTCTTGGTGGTCATGGCATGCATGACGGCGCCCAGCTCGGGGGTGTCCTCGGGGTACACCTCGCGGGGCACCACCCACTGCGCCGCGATCTCCCAGGGCGACTGCAGCGTGTGCTCCAGCCGCGGGTCCAGCGCCACGCGCAGCCCCGACAGCATCCGCTGGAAGGCGCGCTGGTCCTCCCGGCTGGCGGCCGACGTCTCCAGGTTGTCGATGAGGAAAACCTTGGTGAAAATGAAGATGATGAGGAGGATGGCCAACAGCACGACTCGCTGCTTCAGCTTCATGGTGCCCTTCGGCCCTTCTCCCCTGACCTTTTCTTCCAAGCGTTACGGGAAGTCTGTTGGAGATCAGGGTGAGGAAGGGGATGTTAGTTGATGAATTTCATGCCTAACTTGCATTGTAAAAGATGTCTCACCACTGAAGCATCTCCTGGTACCCCTAAAAATAAACAAAACACAAACTTACAATCCCACCAAAACTCAAAATCAAGTTTATGCTCGGAACGTAAGCCTGCATTCGTGAAAATTTGTATTCTAAAGCCCAAACACTTCTGTTAAAACACACTGGGTTTGCTGCCTTCCTGCAGCCTCTCTGTGATCTGCACGCAAGGGGAAATTGCCAGATAGCATCTCTGCACAGCTGAAATCATAGCAGCTGCAACTACCACGGGCAAGACTTCTGCAGGGAACTGTAGTTTAATGTGATTGCTCCAATTTCACATGCACTCTTCCACTGGTATGAGATCCCATGATTGCTGGTGTCCTAAAGACCTGTCCCTGAGAAAAGCTCCCCGGTAGATTTTAAGACAGCTTGCAACAGTGAGAACAGCTGCAGAGCCTACCTTCCTGAAGGTAAAAGACACACTTAGCTGTTTATTGTCTTTCATTTGCTGCCACTATAATTTACTCGGATTTTTTTTCCATTCTTAAAAACAAAACAAAAAAAAAAGAGCTGGGGTGGGGGATGACATCTTTACTTCCTTGTGGTTAACTAAGTACCGTCTGCACTCAACTGTAAAACCTAACCACAGAAAATATACAAAGTGTCTCCAATCTCAACCAAATTAACTAGAAAAAATATCCCAGACCACTAACGCTTGCCTATTCTCAGTAACCTCACCTACAACAGTCAGAGCCCCATCTGTTTCTATATTTACAGCTGGCTGCAAGACACATCTGGCCCCTCATTAAGCCTTGGCCAGGGCAGTGTTCGTCAGTAAGGACCAGAGAATGCACCATCAACTGTATTCAGGTGCGAGGACAGAAATCCCCTTCCTAATATTAGCTCCTAATATTAGCTGAATGTAGCCAAGGGAAATGGAAAGGGGCCATGAGGCACACCCCTGAGGGGCGCTGGGAGCCAGCAGGAATTTCTCTTTGCACCAGCCACACTGATCATGCAAGCCCCAAACAGCACCCTGAGCTGGGGGAGGACTGACACAGAAAAGCCTTCTCATGTGATTTAACAATAAACCAGCCATTATTAATCATGGCACTGGAAAAAACGAGCTGCACAGGCCCATTTACCAGCAGCAATCACAGGAGAGCCAGGCCATGTCTGGCGAGGCACACACAGGTCACAGCCATCAGTGCAGAATCAGGCTGGCACAGCGTGAGAGTGTTAGAATAAAAGGACATGCAAACCCACAGAGGACCCCACAGCACCTAAAACAAGTTTACATGAGGTCTGGAATCCAGCTAAGTGGCTCTCCCACGTCCCTGTTAGCACTCACAGCAGGACAGAGACCCCAGGAAGGGCAGAGGGTAGAAGCCTCAGGGATGCTTCTAACTAGAACTGTGGTCCCCTGTTAACTGTGTAATACTGATTTTAATCTATTGGAAAATAAGTGCTTGTGCTCATACTGAAAGAGAACAAATCACATGTTTATATGGAAATTAGAGCATATTATTATTCTTCATCTAGCTCTATTTTGGCAGCCTGTTCTTTTCCAGACAGCACTGCCACCTGCACATTACCCACTGCAAGCACGAGAATGAGAAGCACAGACAAGGAGGAGGCACCTGACCCAAAAGCTCTCATTCCTGCAGATACAGACTCACCCAGGAAGAGATCCCTAAATAATAATCACATTATTCTTCAACTTAAGCAGACAAGCAAAGCAGATTGGCTGCACCCATACCCTCTCATTTTAACTGCATAATCCACCTCTTTTAAACTACTAATTCTGAATCATATTGAGCACTGCTGTTACCAAGATCCACTTCCATTCATTTTTAAAATCTATTCGAGTTTGTAAGGAGTGAGGCAGAAGAGCAGAGGTAATTTCAGCACAGTTACTCCTCTCTATGAGCTATGTATATGTCTACACATACCACTCACTTTTCTAGACTGATTTCCAGGAATGCTGAGTTTCTCTAGGGATATTCTTCTTGAGAGTGAGGGGGGAGAATACAACTACAGCCACTTAAATTAAAGGTAATTTACTTAGTTTATCTTCCGTGATGGCTTTGAAACTGATTTTGGCTGAAACGCTCCAATGAGGTAAACAGAATTTACAAAAATAAATAAAATTAAATATTTAACTGTTTGCTGGTGAGTTGGCTCTCACCTTTTCAGTGACATCTGAGGACATGAGTCATCGGCTGCTTTCCTCCAACAAACACCAAAGCAGCCCCAAGGTTGCCATGCAATCAATTTCCCAGTGCTCCACGCACAGCCTGCACTTTGCTCCTTGGTGCCAACATTACACTCTCTGCTCTACAAGCCAAGGGAATTGAATCCTTTTATGAACAAGTTTACCATGGACAGCAAGAACTTGAATTTACTGTTTTAAATTGAAGATGGCAAGGGCAACAGCACTGAGGCGATGTAAGAAAATATTTATGCAGTTTTGGAAGAAAGTAATTTGAAAAAGACAAGTCTTTGGCAAAGTCTTGGATTGGAAAGGAAGATTATGAGAACTCCAGAAGTGTCAAGGTGGTCCTGGAATGAGGTTAGAGATGAGAAAAGCTAAATAACAATACACCACCAAAATTTTTTAAAGGCAAAAATATGGTGAGCTGTGAGCAGAACTCTGTGGAATGAAAGGCAAAAGGGTCTTGGACAATGACAAAAGTAAACCCAGCTAAAAGGAGAAAATAGCCAGAAATAAACAGCCCTAGCAGCTTTTTAATGCTGTAGTCAACTACAAGGTTTGCATAAGAAATGCTTGTTGTTTTTCACTATCTCTTTGGGATATTTCTTGATCAATTCTCTCTCTTATTACAACCAGGTCTGTATTCTCAGCAAGTATGAGTCTTCCAACTCAATACACAAATAACAGCATCTCCTCAGTATCATGGTGGGGTCACTGTGCACACAAACACATGAATTAAAGCATGTCTTCTGGCATTAAATACCAGCATCAGACCACTTCTCTCCCAGTTCAAAAAACAGCATGCAATTTGCCTGTTACAAAAATCACAGCTACTATAAGCAGCCTACAAAGTTAGCAGAAAAATCCCACAAGACATTTTTTACTGGAGTTACAAAATCAATACCTCGTATTACAATCTTATTTTTCTATCATAAAGCTCTCTTTAGCTGCTATCCTAAAAATACTTGTGTGTACCATTTGCCAAGATTTCATTATGCTCCAAGCCACAAATCAGGTCTGGGGGCAGGCAAAGGTTTACTTTGGCAGCACAAGTACAAAAAAAACCCCATAGCTCAAACAGACACTGATCTGAAATGGATATGGTGGAAGCAGACTCTAATTCCTGTTTAATGCATGGGGTTTTTCTTATATACACTATACCTTTTGGGATCACCTATCAAAAGGCCTCTAGAAGTTCTCCAGTAAATCCTGGAAAACGCCTTGAAGAAACATCGTACACAGTAGTGACATTTTCCTCTTCCCAAAACGTACTTCAGTCTCACCAGATCAATCTTCCTTCCCATCCTCCCTTCCCTGGCCAGCTCCTTGGTGGCTCATGCCTCCCCTCTCTGTGTGAGCCTTGTTATTCCAGTTTCCACAGGCAGGCTCCCACAGACCTTTCCTTGGATTTCTCAGACTCATTCTGTCACTTCCACTCTCTGCGTGCTGCCTGCCTTGTGTACAAGTTTAGTCATCCAGTGCTCAAGGCTTCCCACATATTTACTTGTCTGCTGTTTCTCCATCTCCTTTCCTGTTAAAAGCCTCGTTATCTAGAGGCAAAATCTGTGACAGGCTACACTCAAACTTCCCACAAACACAACAGCATCCCTTGTTGAGAGCTACAATACAGATAACTGTGAAAGACCACAAGCATTTTAACCACTGCAGTATCTCTGCCTACAGCTGCAACAATCAGTAACTGCCTGAAATATTCTCACACAGCTTCGGAAAGAAACAAAATCATTTTGTCCGTCTGTCCGCCCACCTTGGCCTGTTATGTCTCTTAGTAACTTCAGAATCTGTCACCTGCATTTCTGCCAAATTTGTCAGAGGAATACTTGCATGAGCTTTACAAAAACCACAGGCCAAATAGAGGACAGAAGCCTGGAGAAGACAAGGACAACTGGGTAAATATCCTGAATCTCTCCCAGCTGCCGGCACAGCAAACAGGAACACCTGACTCAGCTGGCTACACAAATAAGGACAGGGTGGACTGGGATACAGGCAGCTCCTGGGTGCAGCCCTGAAGGAGAAACTACCAGGCACCAAGGCTGGTAGGAGCCAGGCAGGAGTTGCTGGGGTAGGATGTGGCAAACAACTCCTCAGGAAACCAGGCTGCCTTAATCCTCCTCACAGAATGACTTTCCACCAAGCACCGTTTCCTATGGAAACAAAGTTTATATAATCACACTTTTCACTTGGATCCACCAGCTAACTCCAAACACATCTGAGAAGACAGAAGATGTTTTGAAGACAGGGTTTATGTGTTTATTGGAAGCTGGCAGCCAGGGGTGCTGCAGAACTGGCTCACCAGTTGTCTGCTTGCCTTGGCCGTGTGGGCAACCCATGTGCACACAGCTGGGACTGGCAGGGAGCTGGGAATGCCATGTGGGCAGGGAGGGATTGGGAGCACTGAAATGGGGAAGGGGACAAGACAGGAGCCAAGGGCCCTGATACAAGAGGGTGCTGGGAACTGGTCAGAAGACAGCCAGAACAACTCTCCCTCGTCCCCATCCCAGTTACTGACATTCCACCTGGACCACTGCATGTCAATAAAGCCAGCTGGAAATGCTTTAGGGAGCCTTGTTCCACTTGGAAATGAAGCCAAAGCAGTGAGAATATTCTGCCCTTTCCCTTCTCCACTTGACATTCTTATGTTTATTCAGCTCCTACATAAGACCAGCACTAAAAATTTAATGAGGGTCCATGTACCCATCTGGCTTTTAGCAGAGATGAGCCTGTCTCTGCTGTGGGATGGTGCCAGTCAGCCCCCCACCCATTCCTGAGGAAAGCCAGTGGGATTCTGGTGTCAAAACCACGCCGACAGCTTTGTAGAAGGAAACAAAATAAACTTTGTTCCACAAATGCAGGCAAACCTTGTAGTGACTACGTAGGTCAGACTTAAGGACACAAGGGGTGCACAGAGTCATTTTCGAATTAAAACAAGACACAAAAATGCCTGTTCTGTAATAAGTACCAGGTGGCATCACTCACAATGAATCCACTGCAAGCCTAGGATCTACATTTCATAGTTCACTCTGTTTGCTCAGCCCCTAAAGCACTATGGATGTTGCAGGGCCTCGGAAGGCACAACGAAACAGCCGCAGTGCTTATGCACATCTGTATCCACAAAGGAGGCAAAGAGAGATGTCCTTTAAAAAGCGTTAAACCCATGGCTTTGACAACTACGATCAGAGCTTCTATGAACACACGCTGTATTTTCCACCAGTGGACAAGGACCTCAACCAAACTGCGACTGGCACTCGGTGAGACCCCACGGCGGGGGGACGGCTGTTCCCAAGGGTTAAGAGATGGCCAGAGAGGCTTCACAGCTGTACGGGGCTCCGTCCCCAGCTCAAAGCGAGCATCTAGAAGAGGAATGAACCCCGCAGGAGTGCAAATAAAAATTCCCAGAGCTGCGTTCGTGCAGTCCCCGCCGACCAGGGGCGAAGCCGGGGGGTGTCCGGGGGCCGGACCCGCGGCTCAGGCCGGACTTGGCAGGAAGGACGTGGAGGTGCTGGAGAAGGGAACAGAGCTGGGGAAGGCTCTGGAGCACGAGTCTGGTGAGGAGCAGCTGAGGGAGCTGGAGGGGCTCAGCCTGGAGAAAAAGGAGGCTCAGGGGGAACCTCTTCGCTCTCCACAACTCCCTGACAGGAGGTTGTGGCCAGCTGAGGTTGGGCTCTTCTCTCAGGTAAAAAGCGACAGGACAGAGGAGTACGGAGCCTCAAGCTGGGCACAGGGAGGAATTTGTTGGCGGTAAGGGGTGAGTCTGTGTTGGAATGGGCTGCCCAGGGAGGCGGCGGAGTCACCGTCCCTGCAGGCGTGTAAGGAAAGCCCGGACGTGGCACTTGGTGCCACGGTCTGGTTGACAAGGTGCTGCTGGGTCACCGGTGGGACTCGACGATCCCGGAGGTCTTTTCCAATCTCACTGATTCCCTGATCCTGTGATTCTCCCGCCGCCGGTCCGGCCGCAGGGGCCCCTCCGGCGCTCCGCGGGGCGCAGCCGCCCCTCCGCCCCCTCCCTCCCGCCGCCAGGCCCGGGCGTCCCTGCTGTACCCACCCCGGGCCGCAGCGGCGCCGCGTCCCGTCCCGTCCCTTCCCGCTCCCGTCCCTC